>SRPX01000210.1:0-42995 GCA_018360215.1 Claviceps spartinae | reverse complement strand
AAAAAAAAAAAAAAGAAAAGAAAAAAAGAAAAGAGAAAAAAAAAGAGAAAAACCTAAAAAAGCTCAAGAGTCAATCGAGAGTCCAAGATTTCTTTTCCCAATGGTCAGGTTACAATTCAAGTGGGAGAAAGAGAAGGAGAAGCAAAGGGGGATGATGAACAACACTGCAGTAGACATGCTGGTACAAAAACTTAGAAAGGGCAGTAACGAGCAGCCGCTTTAGGAACATAAACGCACCTATAGAGGACTAATCGGGCATAGAATGGTCAACGCCTGAACCAGTCGTACTCACAAGAGGGAAGTCGAGAATTAGGGGCCTACCAGTGGGCACTGGGGATGTTGAATGTAACACGAAGAAGAATTGGGAACCCACACGGCTCAGAAGTCACGAACTCGAACTCCATGTCAACCCCATTCCGTGGACTCCGTGTCTTTTTTTGGACTTTATATTCCCGTATTGAGACTGAGAGATCTGATTGGCTTCGCAAGAGATTGAACAGTCGCCAGGTTCCCTCAGCTGCAGATGAATTCTGACCCGAAGCGAGAACGCGCATAGCTTATTACATGCAACGCATCTCGTATCTGCTATACTATTGGACGTATGTTGGGGCATCTCCATCAATCGACAAACGTGCGAGCCTTCTAGGCGCGAGGAACATGAAACTCATCGGAGTCGCTTACAGGTAATAGCTCCACGGTGATGGCGATTCCGAATTTCGACTGTCCTGAGTCTTCGGAATGCGCGTCGCGGTGCATGAACTCAGGACGGCATGATGCAGGACGCAGTCACTCAGCTACATAGAAAAGGGGGCTGCATTAGTCGAAGCGGTTGTAACACAAGTCGTCTTGGCTTTGCAGAGGTGAAAAATGGCAGGACTGTGTTTTGTAACTTTCAACGCTGTGTCCTCCCAGCCTAACTTCTAAGCCTTGAGGGTTTCTCAACCACCCGATTCCGCCATTTCACACCAACGAGAGCTCAGAGGATGAGATACCCAAGGCGGCAGGACGATGAGGACGAGGAGGACGAGGAGGACGGGAGGACGGGAGGACGGGAGGACGGGAGGACGGGAGAACGGGAGGACGGGAGGCTGAGAGGATGAGAGAATGAGAGACGAGAGGATGAGAAGATGACTTCGCGATGCGGCACGGAAAGGAAAGCGACCCAACCAACAGTATGACTATGGGAGACATACCAGGTACAGTTGCTGATGCTTCCGAGAGCTGCCCGACAGCATTGAACTGTCGGACCAATTGACATCGCGCACGAGGCTGACATTGGATAAACAGGTAGGTTTCTCGTGCCCTTTCCTCCCCGAGACACCCCATGATCTCACATCCAACGCACAGATTTGTTTCCGCCTCGCCGATCTTACGTACGGAGTGGGAGAGGTATGTTACTGTATGGGTGTATGGATGTACACCGAGCTTTGCCAGAACTGTCGGTCTTTGCTGTCTTTGCTCCGCTTTCAGTCCATCAACCCCTTTTATTACCCCGCGCTGTCGTCATTTATCATCGCCATGCACTTCACACTTCATTTGTGACATGTGACCGTTATTTGTTGAGACACTACATATTTGTGACGAAGAAATGCTTTATACGAAGTTGTTGCGTCAGACTCTGTTAACTGTTCTTTGTTTACATTCCATTCCATTCTGTTATGTCACGTTTACCAAGGTATCCGGAGAGATTGCCCGAGACATCCGAGGTTCAATACAACAAAGAAATCAGTTTGGGCACTTGGTTAAAAGAGTTGAGGGAGCCCACTGTGGAAAGGAGAAGGAAGGGTAAAGCATGTCGGGTTTTGTCTTGTTTTAGGACTTAGTCCTCTGGGTCTTGATCTAGCATTGCATCTCAGTCTGATATATTGTGGCAGATCTATCAATCATTTCTTTTTTTGTCTTTTCTCAGTCAGCTGGGAGCCATTCTCCATCTGTTTTAGCTTCGTCCGGGTTTCCACTACTTTTGGAGTATTTTTGGCCTCTCGAACTCTCAGTTTTTCTACGTTAGGTACCTAGTATCTACCGGTACATAGGTATGTACATACCAGCAAAGCAGCGCGATTGCCGAGACAACCCTTGCCGAGACATGGGTTTATCTTTATCATATGTACCGTGTATGGGTGCCGGCTCCCGGGTCGGCCCATCCCATCTGCTCCCAATCCAGACATTAAAGAATTCGTAGCATTCTTGATTTCAGGGTTTCCAGTGTCCGGCAAGCGGGAAGGGAGTTGCAGATCATTGCAGTTCAATTCAATTCACCTACGTGTTGGCGGAACACATCACGTATGCCGCGAATGCCAATTGGATGCATGTCATGTACAGTATACTCTCTAGATATGTACTCCGTACGGTGCGCACCACAGTAGGTAAACCGTAACACACACGACGAGTGAATGTATTTTGTACACCACAAAACGTTCGTCGTGTTACGTTCGCCGTTGGTCCCGATAAGCATTGTGCGAAGGTACACGCGTCCCGTAAGCCGCAATCCCCCCTCTTTACCCTCACAAAGACTCAAGAGGGTCGGTCTTCTTTCACGGATTGCTCAGAAGTCCGAAGGGAAGAAAGATTTCTCTCTCGCAATTAGAACGTATGTAGTTGCCACACCCATTCTGAGAGCATGGGCTCTTTCGCCCATGGGAACGAATTACAATAAATTACCCATGCATCTGTAGAGACGAAAGTCGCTTACGGAGGCCTACGCCCTTTTTTTTTTTTTTGGAAAGGCGGGATGGAGATCCCAGCAGGCGGCCGAATGGCTACCTATCTCTTGGCACCGTCTCAAGACTCAAAACAGTCAACAGATCGAAAGCCAAGCAACCAAGGATCAGATCAGGGCCGCATCGCAGCACAAAGCACAGGGGTAGCATGCCGATGACATGCATCATGTGTATACCGGTACGTACATATGTAATGTACCTGTCTAATTGGGTACGCGCACGGCAAGGTCCTTTCTCGGTCTGCATATTGGGTATGTACCTACCGGCCGAAAGCCCGTCTTCGCGAATATCTCCCGGCAGGCCTACATATGAGTATGTAAATGCACTCACCATTGGCATTGCATCAGTTTCATCCCGATTCAATTGAGCTCAGCCCACGACGTGGTATGCATTATCCCTTCCTCTGCCTCTCCTCTAAGATTCGGCTACATATGTGCTTGTATGTGCATCTGCGTACTCCGTATTATGTATGTAAGTACAACTGCACTCTCTCCCTCCTCACAAATAACCATCACCCCATTTTTCAGCTTGTAACCTTTCCCCCCCCCCCCCCCCCTCATACAACATACACACGCACGTTAACTCGTTTCGGCAAATAGCAACTCCAGAATCATCACATCATTTCCTCCATGTCCAGTTCACCACTCCAACGGCTCCTTCTTCTCCTCCCCCCTGTTCGTCTTCGGCACCGGCACCGCCTTACCGGCCAACCGCCCATCATGGCCCGGTCTCTTGAGATACGCAGTCCCATCCAGCCAGGGCGTGTTCAGGCTCATGTTCTTCTCAAACGCCGTAATCTTATCCTCCAGCTGCATCGTCAGGCCAATGTCATCTAGGCCATTTATCAGGCAGTGCTTGCGGAACTCTTCGACCTCGAATCCGCAGATGGGCGCGCCGGTTGAATTCTTGATCTGCTGGTTGGGCAGGTCGATTTCGAGGGCGCGGCCCGCGCGGGCTTCATCGGCGACGGCATTGAGATCGGCCTTGTTGGTGATGCGGATGGGCAGCATGCCGTTCTTGAAGGTGTTGTTGAAGAAGATGTCTGCAAAGGAGGGCGCGATGATGCACTTGATGCCAAAGTCTAGGAGCGCCCAGGGGGCGTGTTCGCGGGAGGAGCCGCAGCCAAAGTTAACACCGGTGCATACGAGGATCTTGGCATTGCGGTAGGGCTCCTTGCTGAGGACGAAGTTGGGGTTTTCGGAGCCGTCGGGGTTGTAGCGGAGCGCGTGGAAGAGGGCGGAGCCGAGACCGGTGCGCTTGATTGTCTTGAGGAATTGCTTGGGGATAATGGCGTCGGTGTCGACGTTGGCCATGTCGAGGGGTGCGGCGATGCCCTTGAGGCTTTCGAATTTGGGCAGCCCGGCGGGAGAGCCAACGACAGAGGTGTTGGTGAGTGGCTGTTGAGATGAGTCCTCAGGCTGGTCGGCAATGGCCTCGCGGGCGTGAGCGTGGTCAGCCACTCGTTCATCGACGTGGGGCTTTTCTGATGTCGTATTGCTACTGGGCGTGATGCTGGCTTCGATGTGTGGGCTGGCCGTGTATTGGGATAGCTTACGGACATCAGCAAGCTTGCCGACAATCGCAGCCGCTGCGGCCATGACGGGCGACATGAGATGAGTTCGGCTGCCGGCACCCTGACGACCTTCGAAATTTCGGTTCGACGTACTGGCGCATCGTTCTTGGGGAGCCAGGATGTCAGGGTTCATACCGAGACACATGCTGCAGCCGGCTTCGCGCCATTCAAATCCGGCGTCAACAAAGATTTGGTCAAGGCCCTCCGCTTCAGCTTGCGTCTTGACGAGGCCAGAGCCGGGAACGACCATGGCACGCTTGATGTTGTCTGCAATCTTCTTGCCCTTGACGACATGGGCTGCGGCGCGGAGATCTTCGATTCGCGAGTTGGTGCAGGATCCGATAAACACCTTGTCGACAACGATTTCCTCCATGGGCGTTCCGGGCGTCAAGCCCATGTATTCCAGCATTCTTCGTCCAGAGACCTTCTTGGCCTCGGTCGCGAACGTCTCCGGGTCCGGCACAACCCCAGTGATGGGAACGACATCTTCAGGCGACGTTCCCCATGTGATAGTCGGGATGATGTCCTTGCCATCAATGAAGATATCAATGTCATACTTGGCACCAGGGTCAGATTGCAGCGCCTTCCAATACGCGGTGGCCTTGGCCCATTCGTCGGAGCCGTACTTTGGTGCCAGGGGACGACCCTTGAGATACTCAAACGTAATCTCATCGGGTGCGACCATTCCCGCACGAGCGCCTCCCTCGATCGACATGTTACAGATGGACATGCGGGCCTCCATGCTGAGGCCACGGATGACGGAGCCACAGAACTCAATGACAGCTCCGGTACCACCAGCAGTGCCAATCTTTCCAATGGCGTGCAGAATGATGTCCTTGGAGCTCACTCCAGGGGCAAGCTCACCATCAACCTGAATTCGCATGTTCTTGCTGCGCTTTGTGATGAGACACTGTGTCGCCATGACGTGCTCCACCTCACTGGTGCCGATACCAAAGGCCAGCGAGCCAAAGGCGCCGTGTGTCGAAGTGTGGCTGTCGCCGCATACCACAGTCGTTCCCGGCAGGGTGAAGCCCTGCTCAGGTCCAATAACGTGAACAATGCCTTGGCGCTTGTCACCAAGGCCAAAGTATGTGAGGCCGAACTCCTTAACATTTTCTTCCAGGGTGACACACTGCGTTCTCGAGTCGTCCTCTTCGATAAACGAGGCAATGTCCTTCATGCCTTTTCTTGAACTCGTAGGGACATTCTATCATCACCAACTGATTAGCAGAGATTCCGACACAAAAGGTGACCACCATGCTGCCCAGTCCAACTATTGACTAGGAAACAAAGAAAGAAAAAAAACATACGTGATCCGTGGTAGCAAGAGTGCAATCTGGTCGGCGCAATTTTCTGCCTGCGTTTCTCAATCCCTCAAAGGCTTGCTAGAGACCCAAGTTAGCATTCTGGCTTGCAGGAAAAAAAAGCAAAACATGATGCGGCGCACAAGGCGCATGCCGCACAGCGCATACTTACAGGAGACGTCACTTCGTGTACCAAGTGTCTGTCTAAAAGTAAAAGAAACAACATTCGTAAGCACCATCCATCACGTCAAACTTCGTCGCCGCCTCGTGGTCCGACGTACCGATGTACAGCAGAATAGTGCCATCGAGCTTCTCGTCCACAATGTGATTCGACAGCACCTTGTCATACAAGGTCTGTGGGTTGTTCTCGGTGCTAGGCATCTCAACAATCGGATTCGACGGTGATGCTCGTGAAAAGCCGTATGCGAGTATGTATGCGGAAGAGGGGTCCGAGTTGGGAGATTAGATTTCGGTCCAGTCTAGTTCGTCCAACTGAAGTAGGACCCGAAAAAGAGTCTCGTGATGATGGCGACTGTTCCGTCAAGTGTGGACTAGATATCAGAGGAGAAAGGATGTCTGGTCTGGGCTTGCAAACAACAGAACAAGGTGGCCCACTGAGAGCTTTTATCATCAAGGCTAACAGCAAATCGATTACCAGACAAAGTTACAAACGACGTGCCTATATTCGCAAGGCACCGCCATCGGGGGTCCGATCATCGGACGATACTGTCTAATTGAGGGGTCTGAAGCGCGCGGGGGCGGGGCAAAACGGGTCTAGGGCTGAGCATGAGCCAATGGAAATACGTCATTTTGGAATCGAGACTGCTCACTGGTCAGGCTGATTTGGTCTGGTCTCTGTCTTCATGACCGGGCGTTCTGCAACGAAGCCGGTACATCCGTCCGAGACTCCGAGTCCTCCGTGGCTTTCTGCCTGTCAATGCCTTTCCGCATCTCCGTTGCAGCATCTGCCCGTCTTGGCAGAATCGATGAATGGACATGGAGAAAGATCAATGTTACCCATCCTTACTCCGTCAACCGGGTCCTGCAGTACATTCTGTAATTGATGTTGGTGTCTTGCTGCGTCTAATGATACCTCATGTTATAAGTACAGGTCCGCCGACAACCGCATCTACGGAGTAAGCGCACAATCCCTTACTCCGTATGTACTTCCATCACGTATGTATCTAGGTAGGTACATATAATGTACCAGTACACAGATATTCACGGCTCATCCTTTCGTCATCGTGTCCTGGAAACTTTCGATGCACACCAGCCCCAGCCTGAGTGCCACGACGTAGGTAGCCATGACGAAGAGCGATATCGGAATGGCAAGCACCACGGTCAGGCAATCTCCCACAGTGCCCTCGTCTCTGCCTTGTCTTGCCCAGTATTCCGACTCGAAATCAATCAAAGGTCCAATTCGTTCCCAATACATCTGCCAAAGTGGTAGCACATAGCACCACACAAGGCCCAAAAATTCTCTGGCGCTTTCCATCAATGGCGCCGAGTTGCTGCTGTCCTGTGCTTGTACAACAGCACCTGCGTCATCAGCCGCATCAACGGAGCCTCCTACGATGCCACAAGGAAAGCGTCCCGGAGCTTGAACTAACACCGTCAATTCGTCCTCGACGAGCATGTCGATGCAGACGCCCCTGTCGACGAGAGGGATTGCTCGCACCGTGTCCTCTGCACTTTTGGACACGTCGTCGGTTTTTTCCAATCTTGACTCGGGTTGACCCACCAGTATATCGTCGCCCCGTGGCTTTGAGGTCAGATCTACCACCCCGACATCTTGCACCCCAGGCTCTGGCGTTGCTGGAACGTCCCGAATCACTGCGCCGCGGTGGGTGTCTAGGTAAGGTTTCATCTTCTTCTTCATGTGCCAATCTATGTGCCTCGGGTTGCACCTCAATGTAATACCGATTTCGTCGCAGTCTTTGGCCAACTTGGCCTTCGGCGATGGCTTCTGTAAGATTCTCATTACAGAGCTTCCCAAGCTGCTGTCGGATGTGGCGACTTGAGGCAACTTGTACATGGCTCTTTCCACCTGGCTGTCTCTCGGCTGGGCTAGACGGCTGCTGCACTCGTGGTCTGGTTTGTCCTGGAAGCTCCTCTTTGACCGAGGGGGCTCGCAGCCAGTAGTGGTGGTGATGTGTGTGGAGGCATACTTTGTCACTTCTTGGGCACGGTTTCTCAACGCCATATCCCCTTTTCTTTCCGTCTGATTGCGTCGTTGGATATGTGCCATTTCGTCTTGTTTGTCCAGTACCTCTGGTCCCATGATATGTGCCTCTTGATGCGGCCTTGGTTCTTGATCTTCGCTCAGATGTGTCGTATCTACGCCCAAGGTCAACACCGGCCGACTTGGAGCCACATGCTGAGCAAGGCTGGGGTCGATGTGATTTCCACCACTGTTTGGCAGGTCTGTGTTCAATTCGAGATCCAAGGCTGAATGCTTCTTTTGCTGCCGGAGACTTGTCTTCTGGTTCAGTATGCGCGAGCTGTTCGTCTTGGCGTTCTGCGTAAAGCGTATTGTTCCTTTTCCCACCCAGTGGCCCCAGCGTGCCAAGTTGGGCACGATCTTTCTGCGACATTCTGCACTTTGTGGTGGCAAGTAGTCTCGGATCTGAGTTCCTTGCTTGTTGATTGCGCTTGGTAAACGCTTTCTTTTCAACAGGTTCATGGTCCCATAGTTCACGGCGATTCCGTAGTGCAGACTCCGATGCCGTAGAGGTATCGAATTTTTCCCGCATTTCCCCTGGGTGCCTTCTTGTAACATGTCTTTTACCTCTGTGCGGGTCGTATTTTTCAGAAGAGCGCTCTCTTGTACCTTCTTCCCCCCAGGGTCCATTATCTTCGATCCGGTCCCTAAAAAAGACTGTACCGTCGCTTGAGCTACTGTATGCTTTGGAGTTGTCTTCTTGTCTGCCAGAGCTATCTTGTCCATTCGCTGTGCCTTTTTTGAAGGCTCTTGAGCATCTACTTTGGCCCTCTTATCATCTTGCAAATGGTCCGTGTCTTCAGAAGTATCAAAACTTATCCCATTCTTGAAAAGTTCCCAAGCTGAAGGGCCCATTTCTGCAAAGGTGGCTAAGCTTTGACGTTGTGGTGTCCGAAGAACCGTCGCCACAGAGTCCGGACTTTTTGTCAGCCCTCGATCTCCTTGCTGTGGAATGTAGTTTATTTCAGACTGTTTCGCGGAAAAGTTGAAATCGATAAGGCTTGAGTTCGATTTTGTCCTGGTCACTGGCATGCCACTGCCTCTTGATTGTGTCCCTGTTCAACAGTCATGGTTAGAACTGAATCTGGTCAAGTCTGATGACATTGACCACTTACCAGAGGCTTGCGATGTGTCCAAAATTGACTGCGCAATGGGACTGAGATTGGGCTCTTGTGCTGATGACCATTGTCGTGCATCGCGTTTCCAAGTTATCGTTTGAGTGATCTCTTGAGCTCGCTCTTTCTTTTTCCCCAGGCGACGGACTCTTTCTTTTTCCTTCTTCAGTAGTATATACTTTGCCTCCTGTTCGCTTCTCTCCCTTGCACTCTTGTAGTTATGACGAGCATCCTTCAAAGCATTCTTCAATACAAGAAGCTTTTGTTGAGTCTCCTGACTAAGACTGCTTCGCTCACTATCTGTCGGAGTCACAACGTCGAGCTTGCTAGTTTCGGGATTGAACCCCTGAACTCCAAGATAATCTCCGCTCTCTTTGAGATTTCGTCGAAACCTTCGTGCTTCTTGCTTTGCCTGTAGAGACTGAAAGTCTGGCGTCGACGTCGAAGGAGAGTCCGAAACGCTCGCTCCAAGAACGTTCAACTGGCTGTAACCCAAGCCATGAATTGCGGGTCGTGGTCGCATCTTCAAGTCATTTCTTTTGCTCTCTCGTTCCATATTAGCACTAGACGCCCGACTCAATCTCCGATCATCTCGCATCAAAGTATCTACATCAGTCAACTGTCGAGCGTTCGCTCTACCAGAGACGGTCCGCGGCGGATCCCAATTAGTACTCTGATCTGCTTCAATCACGTCAACTGATTTCCTCCACCGAGTATGGGTAGCAGGAGGCCGTAACTTGTTGCTATCACTTGCGTGCTCGAGATCCTTTTGCACTTGAAACGCGGATGGGCGAAGCGTTCCTCCTCGTTCAGGTCGATTACTTGGTAGTATTTGTTTGAACCAAGAGCCAAGTGATGAGGCTCTAGGAAGGTCGCCATCAGAATTCCCTTGTTTTAGAGGCTTCTGCCTGCGATTTTGAACCGACTTAGCTGAAGTCAGCGAGGGATTGGAGGCTCTCGACGGGAGAAGAGACGACATGGTCGCGTCAAGGAGTGTATTTTGCAAGTCTAGCAAAGAGAGCTCATTGACTCACAGGCCTGACAACGCCGTCGCCAGCTGTTTCTCAGGCCTGACAGCTGATCAGTGATAGCAAGAAACTTCAGGAATGTAGCGGAATGGTATAAGGATAGGCAAAAATGAATGCTGAATTGTTGGCGTTGGCCAGGATGGGTTGTTGTTGATCTCCAGAGATCATGTGTCAGTTTCGACGATAAGAAGGAGCTGTAAAAGAGGGTGTCAGAAAGGAAAGAGTGCTCGACATTCACGTTGATTTAACGTGTCAGTGGGTAGATGCTCATATCATGTAGATCCTCTTGGTTAAACCTGGAAGGAGCTCCCATCACACAGTTTGCTACCCAGCGTGTCGCCAGTAGCCGAGTCAGTGGCACTCAAGAAGCGATAGAAACTTGGAAGGTCTTACTTTCTACTCACCTCCAAGGGATGCACACGTATTGATGATTTGTGCTACAGAAAATCATCAGACCAAATCATCTAGGGTAGTAAAGTCACTCCTTGATTCGGACAAATGCAGTGAGCCCCTCCGTAAAAAAAGATATAATATCAAGAAAGCAGGTAAACAATGTATCGAGATTGTATGCATACATGAACGCCATAGAATGCCCCTCCAAACACCCCTCCCTCATCCATGAAAACTCCCATGCCAATTCTGTGTCACAAGAAACCATACCGCAGCAAAAACTCAGCCTCGCCACCGCTTCGGAAATCGTTCCGCAGCAC
This sequence comes from Claviceps spartinae, assembly GCA_018360215.1. NCBI lineage: Eukaryota > Fungi > Ascomycota > Sordariomycetes > Hypocreales > Clavicipitaceae > Claviceps > Claviceps spartinae. Next base: position 32,324 of record SRPX01000210.1, on the reverse strand, counting down.
CATGTTTCCCCATATTAGCAAACGGGTGAGGCGAACTCTGCACACTCGAGGACGTGAACCGCCTAGGTTCCGACCTCATTGAAGGACTACTAGGAGCCTCGTGGCCCCGCTGCTCAGATGTGACCGTCTCCCTAGACGACTGCACGGAACTGAAACTCGCGTCCTTGATGTCGGCCCTGCTGACGGTATTCTTCAAAGGCGACCTGTTGTGGGAGAACGTTCCCCCAATACTGCCCTTGTATGCAGAATTCGTCGCCGTGGAGGTTCCTATGCTCGCATTAGAAGACGGAACCGCAGGCGTGCGTGGCACTGGTGTACTCTGCATTGAACTGAAGTTTGCGACTGAGCTCGCAGCAGAAGGCGCAACTGCGGGCGTACGCGGTACCGGCGTACTCTGCATTGAACCGTAGCTATCCCCAAGACTGTGACGAAGACCAGAGGATCGAATGCTGCTAAATGCCGGTGTGAATGCCTCAGACCGGCGGCCGGTTGTACTGGGGGTAAACGCGACATGACTAGAGCTGACACTAGAGGCGCCAAATCTGTGACTTGGTGTAGACTCCTGAGGATCAACATGAGGGTTGCCGTGCGTGATGAACGTTCTTCTGACGAGCGTGGCTGGCGTCCCAGTCTGCACAAACTCTCTAGACGGGGCGGGCTGCTCCGCTGACATTTGCGTTCCAACATCTCGCACGACTGGGTTGATGCGCGGCTGGACAAAATTGGTGTCATACTCATGGAATACCTCTCTCTGAATAATCGCGCTATCCTTGGCCTGTTGAGAGTACCTCGATGAGAGCAAAATCATCTGAACAGACAAGACAATCTGCATGATCAAGGTATTGAAGACGGTGACGCTTGGTCGGGGGTCCAGCGGCGCCAGCGGCATGAAAATTAAATACACCAACACATGTCCAGGGCTAAACAAGCAAAGCAGTCGAATGCACACAGGTAGAGGATCCCACATGGACAGCTCCCACACATCCCTCTTCTTCTCAGGATGCGCCCGTGAGTCCGCAGAATCCGGTAACACCATATCCGCAAGGAATCGCAACGGCGAGGAATTCCCAGGGTTCGAATGCACGCGAACTCTTTTCGCAGACGAGGTATTCGGCTTGACATCGATATCGGCTTCGAAGAGCCTGTACTTTCGCGTTCGGGAGACCGTGTACACGGCGTTGGTCACTGAGAACGCCACCAGGACCCAGCAAATCGTATACATCTAGAAAGACGACATCTTTATCAGCACACACTATTGAGCTAGTCTTGCAGCAAAGAGCAGAAATCTTTTAAGAAAACTCACAAGGATGGATGGCCAGCTCGATGAGCTCTCGTCTCCGAAAATGTCATCACTTGCCGGCTTGGACCCCGAGTTTGCTCGCACAATGAGAAACAAAAAGTTGAGCCCCAGCCCAAGTTGAGTGCCGACCAGCCCTGAATCCCAATCCCTCGTCTCTATCTCCTCGGAGAGCCAGAGGAGAAAATCCATCGGATTGAGCATCGAGGTGATGCGCTCCAGAAGAGGTCGTCGGCGCACTAGTCGCGGCATCGTGCCAAAAATTTCAGCCACAACCGCGAAGCTGCAAGGTGTGCCTTGAAAAATCAGGTTCAAGACCGTTCGATCGAGCGTTTTGCCGCAAATCCTCTCTTGGTGACTTGATAGAGACAATGTGTCCCGACGTGTCTCACCAAGGACGCGAGACAAGCGCGCGTCGTTGCGCCTGCCAGAACTTCCTCTGGTGGACGAGAAAAGAAGAGCGGATGGACCAGTGATTGGTGCAGGTTGTTTACGTTCCCTCGAGGCTCGAAGTCTTGTTGCCTCGTACAGCTCCTCCGGTTTCAGTTGGGCGATTCGAACAAAGAAGCTGCGGCCAGAAGCGGAGACGGAGCGCTGCAAAAGTTGCAAAGTTGCAACCAAGCCGTTTCTTCCACCAGCCAGCCTGGGCCCCTGGCTTTCTCGCCTGTAGGTACGCTGCCATCATAGTGGAGACAATTCGACAAGACAAGCTCGACAAGCAGCGATCCATCAACTTCAAACGTTCGACGGACCTCACCCCCCGTCGCAACGACTCTTGCAACACCCACCCGCCATTGTCTTGAAGTTTCGAATAATGGCCAACCAAGCTGACTACAAGAACCGCGAGTTCCTTGCCGTCATCGGCGACGAAGTACGCCCCCTCTCCACAAGACCGCACATTCATACGAGCCCCTGCGATCGTATCAAGCTCATGGGTCGCTGACCATACTAGGACTCGGTAACCGGCTTACTCCTAGCTGGTATTGGCGTACGTTTTGTCCCTTTCTCTCGGAAACACAATGGCCATTGTTTGATCCTGTGTCATATTCTAACTACTATGTACCTTGCAGCACGTCACGACGGGCGCCGATGCCCAGAAGAACTTCCTCGTGGTGGACAGCAAGACCGATAACGCGGCCATTGAATCCGCGTTCAATCGATTTACGCAGGATCGAAAAGATATTGGAATTGTCTTGATAAATCAGCATGTTGGTATCTTCAGCAGCAGATGTGCTGTTATGCTAGGTTGCTGACTTCGTCTACAGATCGCGGACAGGATACGGCATTGCATTGATACCTACACGGCCGCTTTCCCGACGGTTCTCGAAATTCCAAGCAAGGACCACCCATACGACCCAGAGAAGGACAGTGTTTTGAGAAGGGTGCGTCGTCTATTCGGCGAGTAAGCTAGTCGTCATGTTGAAGAGGCGTGGAGACGGATGGTACGAGCATACAAGGGGTGCCGCGGCAAGGCAATAATTGAGTGCATTCATAGCAGCAAGACAGACAATCGGAGTTTCAACGAAATCATTTCCATTCCATGCAGGGCTCTTATAATCAAAAGAAAAACGACACGCGACTGGTGTCTCATATGTATATACATAACCGCATACTGTGATTATGCATGTAGCATGATAAGCACGCTGCACAGTGCACCCTGATCTCTCCACCTGTGAGATTTACTATGTAATCTGATGGAAGATGGTGATTTAGGTGAATGTTGATGATATTGTCGTTCTAATATCTAGGTATGCATTCTTGTTTAATAATAAGTTCCCCTAATAACTGTCTCGAACATGGCCCCACTTTATGTACGAAAGGGTACCTGTTCGTGGAACCTCAGTTTCATGCTTTTGGTAATCTTCATTCTTTTGTACCTTTCAGCGCATAACGGCCTCAGCACCCCTGATATCCGACACAACCACTCCTTTGTTGAAACAAGGCCATCGCAGATTGATCAAATTGCAAGTTTGAAGCAAATAGAGAGCAACAGGGGGAGTAAGATGAAGTCCTAGGTGAGCCGAAACAATAATGTCCATGGATATGCTGTTCATACGTCGTGTCGCGTCAAGTCTAGTCTTGGCCTCACGACCAGTCCACCGTGTCTCCATTACAATTCCTCGCCATCATCAGACTCTCCCAAACGATCCATGTTGAACTTGACCGTGGCAGTCAGGCAGTTGATTCGATTCGCTTGTGACGGGCAGAGAACACAACAGCTCTGCGAAGCCTCGGCTTTGAGATGGCGACGTGTGACGGCGACTCTGATGCAGCTCTGTCTGTTGCGCTGTACCTATTTTCCCCCCACTAAGCTGGTTCCTACAAGCTTAGGTAGTGTTCTGACCTTTTGGTCGGGTCGGCAGGGTCCAGCGATAGGTATCCAATTCCTCACGGCATTTAGGTAGCGTGAGAGACGAAGCCTGAAGGAGAATACTCTTCTCCTTTCTCTCCTCTCTCCCTTCAAGACAAATAATCCTATGTTGAACGCTAGACTGCAGCGGCCTACTCTAGGCATCATCATCATCTTCAGACCCTCCCAAAGTATTCTTGTCGAACTTGACCGTGGCAGTCAGGCAGATGATTCGCTCGTGATCGACAGTATATACATCAGCTATTACAGTGTAGGTGCCCTGCAGTATCAAGTCAGTGATTAGCCACACCTTTGTTATGATGTCTCTTTCCTCCCTTCACATGGGCAAGAACGTACCGGTGGAATATCACTGGGAATCGTGAGAGTCTTGGTAATGGTATGGGGCATTCCAAAAGGCCTGTAGTGGCACTTGAAGTAGTCGACTTTGCGGAACCCACCGAGCTGCTGGCAAAAGTCGAGCTTCATCCCAAGGATCCGAATAAGCCCGTAATGAACTGTCAATTCCATGTACGCCTTCTTTTCGATAACCCTATTTAAGTAGACAGTGGTCGTGTAGACAAAATCCTTGCCACTATCAGAAAGAATGTTAGATCCTAGACGACGGGCTGAGATCCTCAGTGAGAGGGCATAGAGATAGGAAAGGGCACCTACGCCGCAGGTAGTTTGGGAACCAAAAAACGCTCGATTTTAATAAATTCCTCAGTCTTCTTGCCTGGACAATGCTCTATCAGAGACTGTCCGGGGAGTTTCATATCCTTATTAGGCGAGATGCCTTTCTCAAAATCGATGTCCCGAATGCTCAGTGCAGCTAAGGGAACCACCAGGGCAGACAGGATGGCAGCGAAAAATCTCATTGTCGGTCCCGACTGTGCCTAGATTCCAGGTAAATGCCAGCCGTCTCGTTCGAATGTGGGGAAGCAGATGGCAGAAATGATCGGATGTCTACAGAAGTTGTTGTAAAAGCGCCGAGGAGACCGATGCAAAGGTCCAAGGATGATTGTTGGAAGAAATCCGCGAGGGTTGCGTATACGCGTGTTGTAAACTGTCATGAACAATATGTCTTATTCACGGGAGCTATCTAGAAGAGAGAGAAAGAAAAGAGCGGACAGCCATACCTCGTGGTGTTATACCACGAGGTGTGTTGGCTTCGTACATGATCGTGGAGGGCGTATTATACATTGGCCATGTGCGTGATCTGTGACAAGTGCGCTAGTCGTGGCCACGTACAGGTGTCAGTGGCCCACTGGCCACGTATGCGCTACTCGTGCCATTGAAGGCAGCGATTCCAACAATGACGGTAAACCTAGCTGTGATGGACCGGCCTAGAGTAGGTGCTGTAGTCTAGGTAGCGTCAAACATAGGATTGTCTGTCTTGACTCTTGAGGAGAGAATGGAGAAGAGTGGTCTGAGAAAAACAGAAAGATCGGAACAACGGAATAGGTACCGGAACCACGGCCAACAGATCTGCACAGCTGGTCGCAGAATCTATCTGTCTCGGAAAACAAAAAGTTCGCTTGACTGCTCAACCTCACGACAAGGCAATTTTCCAGAGGGTTTTCAAGGTCCGCTAGGGGACGGAGGTGAATTAAATCAGTTAGTTCCGGCGAAGGAGGCGTGATGACGGACGAACAAAGTGGACCAAGCCTGGCTTTGTTGACGTGGCTGGTCAGTGGTGAGAAAGAAAAAGATTAGGTACCTAGATAGCCTTTGACTTTTATCGTGGCATCGCAAGCTTCAGCTCCGCCACCAGCAATGAGCACACCTGTCGCCCGAGTGTACAGTCTGTACGGAGTAGGTACAAAACTTGGGAAAGAAACTCGGATCCAAACTCAATCTTTCAAGTTTTAACCACTACATACCCTGCAGCACGTCACGACGGGCGCCGATGCCCCGAAGAACTTCCTCGCGGTGGACAGCAAGACCGGCAGTGCGGCCATTGAATCCGCGTTGAATCGATTTACGCAGGATCGAAAAGATATTGGAATTGTCTTGATAAATCAGCATGTCGGTATCTTCAGTATCAGATGTACTGTTATGCGAGACGCTGACTTCGTCCACAGATTGAGGACCGGATACGGCATTGTATTGATACATACACGGCCGCTTTCCCGACTCAGGGCTGTGCTCGAGAATCCATGCAAAGACCTCACATACACTCAGAGATGAACAGTGTGTTGAGAAGGCGTGTGTCGTCTAGACTCTATTCGGCGAGTGAGCTAGTCGTCATGTCGACGAGGCGTGGAGATGGGAGGTGCGGCAAGGCAATAATTAGATGCATTCATAGCAGCAAGATAGACAATCGGAGTTCAACGAAATCATTTCCATTCAATGCAGAGCTTTCATAATTAAAAGGGAAGAATGTCAAGCTAGTGATGTCTCATATCTATCTAACCGCATACTGTGATAATGCATGATAAGGATGCTGCACAGCGCACCCCGATCCCTCAGCCACTCCACTGTTGAAATAAGGCCATCGCAGTATGATCGAATTGCAAGGTGAAGCAAATACAAAGGAACAGAGGGAGTAAAATGAAGTCCTAGGTGAGCTGTAATAATAGTGTCCATGGAGATGCTGTTCCTATACGTCGTATCGCGTTACAGTTTATTCTTGGCCTCATGGCCAATCCACCGTGTCTCATTACAATTCGTCACCATCATCAGACTCTCCCGAACCATTCATATTGAACTTGACTGTGGCAGTCAGGCAGGTGATACGTTTGTGATGGGCAGAGAACACATCGGCTGTTACAGTGTAGGTGCCCTGCAGTACCAAGTTAGTGATTAGCCACACCTTTTTTTTTTTTTTGATGTTTCTTTCCTCCCTTCACATGGGCAAGGACGTACCGGCGGAATCTCGTTGGGTAGCTCGACAGTCTTGGTAATTTGCATGTTACCAGGGTTCAAGGGGCACTTGAGGTCGACCTCGCCGATTTTGTCACACAAGTCGGCCCTGGTCGTAAGGAGCCGAATAAGCCCATACTTAACAGTCAAGTCGATATACGCCCCATTTTCGATAGGCCTCTTTACCGCGCCTGTGGCCTTGATGATAAGATTCTTGCCACTATCAGAAATACTGTTAGATTGTAGACGAGGACGGGCTGAGAGGGTATAGAGATACACTCAGCAGTTGGTGGAGGGTCAAGGGCACCTACGCCGCAGGTGGGTTGGGAGCTAAATCGATATTGTAGATTTCAATGTATCCCTCAGACTTCTTGTCGGGACAATACTCTAGCGGGGACTGTCCGGGGATTTTCAAATCCTCATTAGACGAGATGCCTTTCTGAGCATCGACGTTCCAAAAGCTCAGTGCAGCTGAGGGAGCCACCAGGGCAGACAAGATGGCAGCGGAAACTCTCATTGTCGGTCCCAGCTATGCCTGAAGATGCCAGCTGAATACAAGCCGTCTCGTTCGAATACGGGAAAGCAAATGACGGAAATGACCGGATGTCTCCAGAGGTTGTTGTGAAAGCGCCGAGGATGACTGATGGCAAAGGATGATGGCAGCGAGGCTTGGACACTGAACAACGAGGTGACGGCGAGCTGTGGAGCGGCCTTGGCTGCCTTGCTGGGGCAAGCGGTGCGTCATGAGACCACCAGCGGGGCTCATGATTGGCTGCTTGATACACGCGCTGCACCTCGCCCAGCAGGCACGAATTCAGCCACGGAAGGATGGAAGCACAAACACTGGTGAACTGATTTACCTACATATGTATCTGCCAGAGTTTTCGTGACAGAACGAAGGAAGTCGATACGAACAGAGGAAACACAGAACCATAGGTTAGGTAGTATTCCGTAGGCTATCGATTCGTCGGAGATAGACAGACCCGCAAAATCGCATCGAATGACGATCGTGTTGGCTAATGTTGATCAGTGAGTACTGAATAGGTACCTATGTACGGAGTAGGCACAAAGTTCAAATCCTGCATGGCCACCCAGCGACCTCAGTCGTTTGCATTCCTTGCCATGAAGCGACCAACCAAAAACTTGTTGGCGATATGGACAACGAGGCGAAAGGCAAGTGGGAAACACCCCCGCGTTTGGCTCACGCGGCGGCGGACCGTGGAAATGCGGAGTACATAGGTACATACATACACCTACAGGCTACCAATGACCATTGACCATGTATCAGCTCAAATACGCGCAGAGTACGAAAGGGAAACTAGGTGCGCGTATCAAGAATCAGGCATACAAACGAGTGATGGGAGAGGCAGGGTTCAGCAAAAGGCAGCGTTCTCAACGAGGTAAATCACAACATACTTCCGTGTCATTCCTGAGATCTTTGTGCGTTGTTCCTTTACTCCGTAGACGCCGTGGATGGAGAAGTGGTTTCGCCGAAGTTCCGAACCAAAAAGTGGATGCCAATCTCCGTCTGTCGTCGAGTGAGCTGTTCTCAGAACGGCCCACGACGCACGGACCAGCTCCCAAGAAGTATATAGTCTCGTCCTCGCTCCCGTCTTCTGCTCGTTCTTTTCTTTCCTTTTCATACTTACCTTGTTCCAGTATCCCGAGATCATGAAAACGGGGTACTAGCAGAGGACACCTGCATTGCACATCGCGGAGTCGTCTTGTGCTCAATTGTCCTTCGGGGCCATTGGGGGCGTAATTTTTGATTTCTATGTTTTCCATTATGGTCATGGTGCTATACCAAGTCATGAAGGAGGATCTATGGATTGGGGAGGCAATAGCCAAATAATGGTGTGCATGTACGAAAGAGGAAATGTTTCACATGAAAGTGCTGGGTGGTGGCATAAAGGGCAAGTGACTCGCCTGATGTTGACTACCGTGGCGCCTCAATCGGCAACCGCAAATCTTTTCCGACAGGACGGCCGCATTCTATGTACATAAATTCGTGGGTGGTTTGAACTGTTGGTTTCGTTAATGTTGGTTTCGTTTCGTTGGCCCTCGGAACAAACAGACTTCTCACTGCTCAGTGCTCAGACAATTATGCGCGGACTCTGGAGATCGTTGGAGCTGAGCCACATGTGTGCACACCCATGAATGAGCCTTGGCACTATCTTGGATACGTACATACCTTCTTCATCCGTATCATACCGTATCCATCACATCACGTACCTAGCTTTGAAAGGGAAATTGAGATCAGCATCTTGGTGTTGGTGCTTCACTGATTTCGCAAAGGACATGGGAATGAGGAAAGAGCATAACATACCTTTTGAGCTACCTAGACAAGTGAATTGTTCGCCGCATATACTATGTCCTACTCCATATGATCACAGTCTACGGAGTAGATTCGAGACTCGAGAGGGATTCGTAAAGCGGTTCGCTCGGCACATGCATGTTTCGAAGAAGACGGCAGACACTGCAGCAGCGACACCGTCCATACACCCCGTATGTGTACGGTGTACCTACCTACCTACCTATAATAGGTACCTACTTCTCGAAAGGATGATATGTAAGACGGAGGTGAATTAAGTCAGTTCCGGCGGAAAAGGCGTGATGACGGACGAACAAGTGGATCAAGCCTCGTTGACGCGGCTGGTGGGTGAGAATTTAGAAAGGAGAAGGAAGCCTTTGACTTATCGTGTCATCTCGAGTTTCAAGTCTGCAGTTGTAACTTGTACGTACCTACCTATCTTTGGTACTCCGTACTCCGCACAAAACTTGGGAAAGAAACTTGATTCCAAACTTAGTGACTGCAGCTGAGCCAATCTCAGAGAAGCATTAGATCCACCATGATAGGGGGGATGTGGTTAGCGCCAATCAGCATCCGTCCCAGAACGGCCTGGTCTTGTTGTTACTAGTTACTCCGTAGTGTGCCCCACGTCACACATTCATTTCGGTTCTGCAGAGGCCGCCAGTTTTCGTGGCCGAGGTCGGCAGCCCCTCTCCGCCACATGACAGGTCGAGAGAGAAGACGACAAGAGTCACAAGACGCAAGAGGAGGAGAGAACGAGGGAGAACAGCGGAAGAAAACAGGATGAAAGCAGATCCACCAACACACCATGGGCCATGAGATGACAACTCGTGCAAGACCAGGGGGCCGCACGCAGCTGAAAGAGAAACGTCTTGTCGATGGCGTTGGCGGTGAGATTCGATCGCTTGCAGTTTTCTAAACGCCAACACGTTGGCAGTCATATCAACACCAGCATCAGCGCACCAGCCATCAGCATCAACACCAGGATCGGGCACCAAGCACCGGCACCAAGCTCCGGCAATCATTTGCAAATTCTGCAATATATTCACTCACGCCTTGTTGCCCGCACTCTCGATGTTTCTTCAGGGCTCGGTACATCACAGGGCTAAGAACAATAGCCCTCAGCTTCAAGAATGAGAGACGCCTCTGCTGCGGCCCAGCACAAGGCGCGGAGACCGCTGCCTATTTCTGCTGCAATCGAGGAACGGCGGATTCGGTCTTGGACCGATGGACCAAGAAGTCGCATTGCGCGTTGACGCGGCCCGCTGAGTGAATTCCGAAGCAGGGAGATGCTCGTGTCCGAGGGATGCTGCGGCGTTGCTTACAGGTGTCAGAGGTACGTACCTCCTCTCCCCCATTCAGGGCGGTTGTCCTCCCCCAAAGCCCCCGAAAGCCCCCCGAAAGCCCCCCGAAAGCCCCCCGAAAGCCCCCAAGTCTTCCCTCGAGCAGCCTGAGTGCAGTGGACCAGACACTTAATTGAGAGGGAAGGGGGTGTCTGTTGTCTGTTTCTGTGTCTGTTTCTGTCGCTCGCCCCATCGGCCCTGCCATGGCCCATCCGCTCCTTCCCCCCCCCCCCCCAAAATTCCATCCCCGTCCCGTCCCTGGTGCGGACTCACGATTTGTCCCCTTCTCCCCTTCAGTCGCCGATTCTTACTGCTCTCCCGTTCCACTCCCACAGCCACCCTGCCTATCTATGCAAATCCCCATTTCAGTCCGAAGACGCTTTATTTTTCGATCCGATCTGACTATCGTGGCCTTTTTCTTGTCACATCAGCAGACGCGCAATCTCCGAACGTCAGGCGCGTAACCTTCGCACTCGAACTCTTCACTCCCCCCGGAAGTGCCACAACGAAGCCTCCACGACATTGGGCCCCTTCTATCATCCTTCTGCGTCCTCTAGAACTACTTGGTTCGTGCTGTGGAATCCGTCGTCCGGCCGGAAAAGATTTGTCAGAGTGTCGGTTCGCTGAGCTTTTTTGTTCCGACCAGCTCCTGGATCGCTACCCTCAGCTCGCTCCTTCACTGTCGACACCTTGGGTACCGCCTATCCCAAGTTGTACACTCATCGTTGAAAAGGTCGTTCTCGCCGTCAGCAGCTGCGTCGGCAAGGGCGACGTCCGAACTTAAACTACCCCGGAGCGGTAGCGTGGATAACCTCGTTCTTGAATACTGTGGCGTCCTTACGCTGCAACCCAACACCAAGGGCGCGCGTCTTGGTCGAGGCGTCGTCATGCTCTCAAGATCGCGACGTTGATTCATGTATGCGACCCACGATTTCGCCGCCAATTTTTTCTCGTGAGGCTCTCAGATTATGATTGAAACGCACGTGCCGCCGTCAACGCAGGCAGTCACTCCCAGTCAGGACGCTCAAGCTGCGCCTGTGGACGTGAACGTCAAAGATGACCCTTCCATTGACCCGAGCGTAGAGCAAGCAGAAGAAGAGCCTTACACCATCAAGTGTATCTGCAATTTTTGCGACGATGACGGAAATACCATCTACTGCGAGACGTGCGATACTTGGCAGCACATCGACTGCTTCTACCCGAACAATCCAGATGAAGCACTTACAGAGGAATTTACCCACTCGTGCGCTGACTGCCAGCCTCGGCCACTCGATCGGCAAAGAGCCATCGAGCGAACACTTCGGCTACGAAATGCGGATACCGTTGTGTCCTCACAAGCAGGATCCTTGCACAAAAGAGCGAAACGACCGCCAACAAAAAGCATGAAAAAGAAACACAAACTGAACGAACTGCATGTCAACGTCAACGTCGGATCTGGGAAAGTTGTGGGCAGTCCTCCGCTGTCCACGCCTTTCGCCAAGAAAGTCAAAACCTCACATCGATCTGCACACTCCGTCACCTCTCTGCCCCCAAAACGAAGCCCTTCCTACGGCCACAACTCACGCCCGGCCGCTGCTCAACTCTCCAGCCCTGCCACCGCGCTCCCTGACTTACCCGATGGCTTTCAAATTCACCACTACTCTGCGGGCTTCTACTCTCTGTACAAAGAACAAGAGGTAGTGCCCAATACACACAACAATGCGTTCGTAAGCCTGGTCATCCCCCGAGCACTCTCCCGATGGCTCCGAGAGCCCGACACGATGAAGCAGGAGGTAGGCCGAACACGAGCTGAAGTGTTGCAAGATGAGCCACCCAACTTGGAAGAGAATCAGCCTAAGCTCGAAGTCACGGACAAGATGCGGTCTCCGGAACCGGGAACTATTATCCGCTGGCGCTTTGTCAAGTCCACTGCACCCATTGAGAAAGACGTGCCGCTGATTGAGTTGAATGGCGCAGTTGGATTCCAGAAAGACTATTGCGCTGACCCAGAAAATCTATGGGCAGACTTGTCGTCGCCATTACCATTTGTGTTTCTCCATCCCGCGCTACCGCTCTACATTGACACTAGGAAAGAAGGGTCCTCAGCTCGGTATGTTCGGAGGAGTTGCAAGCCGAATGCTCAGCTGGATACCTACCTTTCTGAAGGCTCCGAATATCATTTCTGGCTTGTCAGTGACCGGTATATTCCAGCCAATGAACAAATCACGCTGCCCTGGGACTTTCGGTTAGAAAAGAGCGTTCGAGATCGATGGCTCCATCTGCTGGGACTTAGTGACGAAGATTCAAACGCAATATCAGAAGAGCCTGACCTGGATCCCGCCGAGTACACTGCCATTTCCAACTGGATCGATCGCATCTTGTCAGAGTATGGTGGCTGTGCTTGCGATCTTGAGAACAATTGTGCCTTTGCTCGATTTCACCGGCATTACCTCTTTGGTAAGAGCCAAGGTCGGAACAGCAAAAAGAAGTCAAAAAAGGCCCGCAACCACGCTCCTTCCCCAACCAACAGCAGGGCCGCTAGTGCGGGCCAATTTGATGATAGTGTGGATGTCGAGCATGGCTCTCGGAGCAAACACCCAAGTCGCGACCGCACACCCCTCCAGGGGTCCTTTGACCAGCTTGGCATATTAACAGAGCCGACGGATCGAGACAAGAGGAAGGTTGCCATGGTTGAGGATTCGTTCCGCAGAATGGAGCAGCAACAACCGTCGAGGAAGAAGAAGCGAGTATCCGATGGAGCAGGTGCATCTACAAAGTCAAAGTCGAGGAACGGATCCGCCGGTCCTGCTGCTTCCGCCGGTCCTTCTTCGTCAGGGGTACAGTACGTCGATTCCGGCACGTGGCGGGGCATATCCGATTCGCCATCGAGCGCCCATTCTCCAAGTATAGGACACGTCAAGACCAAGGAAGGGCAGGCTTCAACGACGTATCATTCCCGCTCGCGGCAGTCGTCTACGGGACCTCGTTCAAACTATCGTGATGTCGCCGTTCAGACCGATCCTGTCCAAGGGCAGTGGTTCAGTCAATTCTGTCACCCACTGCCTATCAGAAAACGAGTCATCTCGTTGTCTCAGCGACTCATGAATAGCAGACACCGATGTATTGCCGATGCAGAAGTTCGACGGAAGGCATCGCTTAGCAGCCAAGTATCTAACATGAGCGCTCCAGACGTGGTCTCATTGACTAGCGGGCGCAAACCTTCCAACGCCAGCCTCGGCTCAGATGCTCCCTCGCCAAAGTCGCAGATCACTGATGGCAACATGACCGATAATTCAACCTCGATGATGAATGACGGCCCGGTGGAAGTGACGAGTGCGAAGACGCCTGAGCTGCGTGTGCAATTACCCCCGGTGCCAGCCTTTGACAACACGAACTTGAACAGTTCGTCTGTCGCAACACCTCAATCTGCTTCGAGCTCAACGGGGCTGTCGCCCTTGTCGAATCCGTTTAGTGCAGGATCGCTGAACGTGATGGCCGTGAATCCTAGCCCGATCAAGAAGAAGCTAAGCCTCAGTGACTACAAGAGCCGTCTCAACAAGGCAGCTATTAAGGCGAGCAGCGGCGCATCAGCACAATCAAAGCCCGGCATTTCAAGTCCTGAAGATGCCAAGGCTGAGATTGTCGCCGAGCCGCAAACGCTCGACAAGGCTGAGGAGTAATTGACGCGACTGCCAGTGCTCTCTCAAGTCGTCATAGTCTACGGAATGTGTGTTTGATTAGTGTGGGAGAAGCCTTGCTTTACTTGGGAAGAACGGGAGTCAATAACCTCGCCAGAAGCGAGCAGTTCCAATAACTATGTTTTTGTTTTGTTTTCCCGTGTTTTGCCTATTTTTTGGGAATCTTTTTTTGGTGGCGTATATTTGCAAAAGGCCTCTTGTATCGTCTTGTTTTGTACATTGATATCATCGACGATAGGATGGGGACAGAGGATACTTGGCGTTATGAGGGATTAGGGCAGGGATAAGGAGGTATAGGAATAGGAATGATAGGAAGGGATAGGAATAAGGAATATCAAATGGAATTTGGGCGTTTCAATTGTATTGAAGGGGGCGAATACCCATCAACTTTTTTTTTTTCCCTCGGAATATACTATATATATATATATATCTGGGCACGGAAATCGCGGGAAAACTGAAGAGCGGGATGAAGGGATTGAGACACTGACAGCTCGATGGCCTGTGTCTCGTCTTCGTTTCCTGCTCTTGAGAAGATGTTGCGAATACATGCAAATGAGATCACGATTGGACAGATGCCTCGTCCGTTTTTTCGTTCTTCGAGAACAGCGCTCTGGGTCACTAGCTTGTATTTCAAGGCTGCGCTGGTATACATACTTCGTACGGACTCCGGAGTAGAGCTTTTCGGCCTTTTCCTCAGTCTTTTCCAGACGAGAGATCGTTTCGCGCTCGGACTTTGTTGGACATGAGGTCGGGTGGGTAAATATCCAACCTACCGACGCCGTTAGGTACCTATGTACCTCAATCGGCTTTTGTGTAGGTACCTGTTACCAAAGGTCTTATCCAGTTCTCTCATACTTTCTCCGCGCTGTGTTTTGTATAAGAAGAAGAAGCATGTATGTACAGTAGGTAGTTATGTGATGGGCGAGTTCAGGCTATATGTATGACTTGTCACGACTCACGACGGCTCACGAGTCCACGACTCGTTGTTTCACGGCTTTGGCTGTGGCTGTTTTACATGGGGTACATACATACATACCTATCTATGGATAATGGGAGGGACTCAGGGAGCAACACACGCGATCTTGCGGGGTGAATACCTACCTCCCGAGGTCAACGCCACGTATCCCGGTTCTTGCGTCATAGTGATGAGTATGTGTCTATCATGATGGGGAAGAATGAGACTTATATAGTAGGCACCTGAAACAGAGTAAAGAGGTCAAGCATAGTTACATCTATGTAGGTGGTTACACTGTATCTCAACTACCTACTCAAGTAGGCAGGTTTCATTGCGAACAACCCACCAGTTCACCAAGTGTATCAAGTGCGTCATCAATACACACACACACACACACACAGTGGTATCAATATCAGCGTCCTCATTTAAATCTCTCAGAGCTATATATATGTATATATGTACATACAACGGAGGCAACCACCTCCCCTTCCGTGTCGTGACACCATCTACTGATGAGATAAAGTCCCCCAATTGTCCTCCTTAAAGACCAACAGAGCCAGCTTATGTCTCACAAACAAGCCAAACAGACCCACAAACAGCTGAAGCAGGGTAATCTCCCACGCCAGACGGTCCTCCCGCAACGGTCCCCTCCAGACGAGCCACAAATTCAAGATGGTAAAGTTACTCGTGCTGACAAGACGGCCTTGTTCATCCGTAGCCACACGCAACAGACGCAGTCTCGCCAAGAGGTGCAGAGCCGCCGCGATAACCGGATGGGGCTGACACTCCGGAGCCCACAACGTCACAGACGGCTCCAGCAGACCAGTCCGGGCATTGAACCTAGGCAGCCTGTGCCTTGGGCACGGAACAAGCCCAAAGATCTGAGGACACGAGTACAGAAAGTTAAAAATCTGAGGCACGAGCAACAGGCCCAGCGTTTTTGAAAAGTGGCCCAGTATACCCACCACCGCGAAGACCATCCCGGAGAAATAGCAGTATGTGTCTCCGACAAAGACCCGCGCGGGATACCAATTGTGCAAGAGGAGCGCACAGGAGACGCCTATCCAGGGCAGAAGCAAATACAGCGAGAAGAGATGCGAGTCCGTCGCCGGGTGCGGATATGGCGTCAGGAGGTACAGACAGTCATTGAAGGCTATGAGGAGGGCCACGACGACGCACTGAGATACTTCGATGCCGTTGATGCCGGCGAGCATGTTGATGCTCTGTGGGCAGAACATGGCCACGCAGGCCATGTAGATGTAGTAGAGGGGCCCGAGGTCGAAAAGCTCTCCGAGATAGGGTTGCAGCTGGACGGGAATGACAATGGATGTGACGTCAAAGTCGACAAAGTAGACGACTAGGATGGGGATGCTGGCCAGGCCTGGGATCCACCACTTGTGGCGCCAGCGAATATCGAAGAGATCGTCGCCGATGCCAAGCAGGGCAATCGTCTGCAGGGAGATGATGGCCCCGAGATAGGAGGCGAGTTTGTTGTGGGGGAATTTGTGCAGTAATCGGCCGCTGCTGCTGCCGCTGCCACTACCGCTGGCGTCGAAGCTGGAATCGGAGTAGTCCATGGAGGAGTGCATCTCGACTACGACATCGCGGTTTCCTCCGCCCGATGTAGCCGCCACGATGTCCTTGTAGAAGGGCAGAGGGATGAAGACAATGACGGCGAGGAGATAGACGGCCGCACAAACAGCGCCCATGCACTCTGGGAGTTCAACTTGTGTAGTTTTGCTGAGATCGCGGCCGCGGAAGCCTGCGCGCATAAACGTCGGGCCTAGCCAGCGGATCATGGCATAGCAGAGGGAGAAGGCGGCGACGGAAAGGGCCAGCGAGGCGATGAGGGGTGCACCGCCATCACCGCGAAGGGTATTGGCGAGTACGGCGAGAGATGAGCCCGAGAGGATGACCAGCGTTGTGGTTTCTTGACGGGAGAGCGTCGTGGGGGAGGAGGCTGAGGACGGCGAGACAGCCATGGTGGTTTGAAGGGGCGTGATATGGAGCGTGGAGTTGCTGGCGAGGCTATGTCTCCGAGGTCGATGGCATTGTTGATGGAAGAGGAGCCATATACTTGGAGGATGTGGCGCCCGTTTCCAAGTGCCGAAGGTCTACGGAGTATATTGAATGTCGCTCGAGTAAAGTTAAACAGGTTGGAGATATAGCTGACAAAGGATGGGCACGGTTCGACGTTCGTTTCGGGTGTCGGGGTAGGAATGACTACCTAAGGTAAGCTGTGAAATCGGCGGCAAGGACAACAAAACAAAAAACTGGCAATCAAGCAGTCGAAATTCAGGGCGCAGAGGATAAAGGAATGGATGCAGCTTGCGCCGAGTGCGAGTGGCGGGCCACGAGGTTCTTTTAAGTAATAAGGAGGTGAATCGGAGTCTATTCGGAGATGAACTCGACTGGCATCATGCGACGACAGCTGCCACGTTGACATTTGCCAGCTGACGGAAAATGTGGGGCGTCGCGACGTCAGGACTCACAGGCTTTCCGGATGCACGTCGTCATGTTGGAAGCTTTAAGATAGGGCCCATGCACACGATGACTTTAATTTGTGTTCTAGTGTCTCTAGTTTGTTTCGTTTCTTTTCGTTTCTCTTTTCGAGAAACAGTTTCATTTGACAATTGGCCGCACAAGGTGGCACTTGATTCCCAGCACTGAACGCCGTGCATGCCTTGAAGACGGGGATTGAAGATGAAGAAGAAAGAAGAACAAATAAACAACGTCAAGGCAGCAAAACAAAAAAAGAAGAGCAAAATCCAGGCTTGCATCACATTGAGCATCACAACGCCGGGATGATATCCTATGCAAGTCATTACCTCATGAGACCAAGTTCCACTTGGCGATATACGACCACGACATGCCAACTCTCCCCCGTTTAGACATGAATTCCCCTGCTGTAACACCACGAGCATCCCCGCCATCCATGCTATCCAACTTGATGATTTCCACCGCCTGGCCAGGAGAACCCAAATCTTTCGCATTGACGTCCACCCAGTGCCAGTACCCGTTCGTATCCATCGGTATCAGCTCATTCGCTCGCCCGTCACGGCCATGAATGCTCAGCAAAAACAGCGCAGGTTTCCCCAACCCCGCCTTCTCCGGCGTCCAATGCTCGCACGTTTTTGAGAACTGAAAGCGCACAACTTGCTCCTTGTGCACCGAGATATCCTTGTTCTTTGGCTCGACCGACTCCTCAGACAGCCCCTCGTGGTTTCCCGTGCCAAACCACTGATACGGCTCGCCATCCACGCCGCCCCTGTAGTATTCTTCCCACGACTGGGTCCTTCCATCGGCCCTGAACTGGTGATTTGGGTCTCGTGGGAAATGACGTCGCCCAAACAGCTCGTTCGACAAGGTGAACTCGCGGGGGGAAAACTCCTTCTTGTACGTGTTGGACGCCGAGCAGATATGTCCAGCCCCCCAGCAAGCATCGACAAGTTTCCAGACCCCGCCATCCACGCGCACCGCATTCCAGGCGTGTCCGTCAGGTTTAGCCGGGGGAGGCCTCTCGCCTTTCCGTAGAGCTGTGTGGCCGAAACCCTTGCCATGGCCGGCGACAACAATGCATTCCAGGCCGGCGCGCTTCGCAACTGCCATGTAAACCTCGGCGTACCCTTGGCAAACAGCCAGTCCGCTCGTGATAGTTTCCTCCACCGAGTGATGACGCACACCGTTATTGAAGAACGAGACCGTGTCGTACGCAATATTGTGGTGGCACCAAGTAAATATGGCACGCGCTTTGTCGCTGTACGAAGGAAATGGGTCGCAGAGTCCTCGAGCAAGATGGCCGACGATATCGTGACGTGGTAGTGATTGGCGAGGAAACTGTGCGGCTACCGCGTCGGGTCTGCTCCAGTCTCGACATACCCAGCATGCGCCAGGGTCCGCAGTATCACCACCGCTCGCGCTGCTGGACTGTTGCGCCACAGTTCGGGCAGAGACGGCTTTGACGTCGGCAATAGAGGGCCTGGAGGATAGGGGTACAGGTGGCGGTACGTCCCCGCGTGCTGCATCGCTGGCTGATATCGACGGAACTCGTTGAACTCCTCGATGAGGAAGAATGGGTGGCTTTACAGCTTGGGCACTGCCGAAGCCTCTGATTGTGCTACTAGGAAGTCTTCGTGCAACAGGCTTGACGTCATCTGTATCAGTGGTGGCAGAGGCCGACGGGGATGCCGAGTTGGACGCCCTTGGCGGGAGGACAGGGCGCAAGGCTGGCGCCGGCGATGGCGAAGCACTGATAGCATTCCGAGGGTCTTGTAGATTTGCAGCTTGTCTCGCTCGTATTTCGTTCCCACGCGCCTCCTTCGCGGCAGCTTCTTTCGCGGCGGCTTCCTTGGCTTTCGCCTCGAGGCCTCTCTTCGAGGGAGGCAATGCAGGCAGACTGGCTGGATCGAACGTGGCAGGCGCCATCTTACGCGTCGCACTACCGACGGACATGTAGCTGGCGCTTGACGATGCGGTTCCGCCTAATGAACGTGTGGAGACGGCAGAATGCTGAGAAATCTCAGACGACGTCGAATCCCGACGGACCGAAAGATAGGTGGACTGAGCCGATGTTCGTCGAGGCAGCGCAGGCGGAGTCTGTGTCGGCAGAGTCGGCGGCATCGGTCTTCTTCCAGGCAGAGGAGGAGGGGCGGTATTGCCCGTCGTCGGTGTTGTTACACGGTTTGTACTTGACGTTGACGTGCCTCTTGGAGGAAGCGGCGGCGGCGCCTTTGAAGTCGCCGATGTACCATGACTCGCCTCATGCGATGAACCGTTGACGACTGCCGGTACGGTTTGTCGTCTCTGGGCATTTGCTGGACGCACAGGAGGAGCGGGAGGAGGCGGCCGCTTGCCGGGTGTCTGGGCAGCGTTGGCCACACTGCTGACGAGAGGATCGAAGCTCTTTTGCTTGTTGAGGGCAGCTATCCTCTCGGCGAGCGTAGTCAATTGAGGCTCCTCAGGATCAGCCATTATCATGGCAGTCGCGGCCGCTTGTGCTGGAGGAGGTCAAACGAAGGACAAGGAATCGGTGGCAACAGACAGCGAAGCACAACTCGATCCTAAAACGAGGATGAAAGGAAGCATGAGGAAGAGATGACCAGGATCAGGCCGGCCGCACGTGGGGTGCCGCGTTGCCCCTTGTCTAGTGACGCAGTGGTGGCATGGATGGGGCGATCGATTGAGCCGCTTATTTTTCTCGGCATATGAGGAGTACGGAGTACGTACATAGTATGACATCGAAGTCGAAGGTCTTTCGTACGCTCGAGCGAATCGTATTGTGGCGGCAGGCGAGGTTGTCGGGCTGATGAATGCTGTGTTGTTTCAAGGCGACAACGGGATTCAGAATGTCGACCAGTTCCTGGAGTAAGTAATAAGTACCTAGGTACATAGCCACGTGTCAATCCAGCAGCGATAGAGACACCAGAACGCCCCCTGAAGCCATTGGAACAGCATACGACGCCTCGCACAAGGAACCACGTTTGATGGGGTTTGGGGTTCCAGAGCTCGTTCACGATCTAATGAAAATTCCACAGCAACTCGAGAGGATTAACAGACATACAGACGAACACATGCAACGGCACGCTTTTGTGTTCACGCAGCCTCGCGAACGCCGAAGTATCTTGACCAAACAGCAGGCCGCCACAAGTATCGGTGCAGGAGATATCGTCGGCGTTACCAGAAGTGGCATTGAACTTGAACGAGAGCACGGGGCTGATTTAGGAACAGAATGGACAAGTGGACGTTCAAATTCAGAACGAGGCGCGTTCGCGGCGAGGCAAACCGCGCGAATACTGCTGAACGAACACTCCAATGAACATCGAGGAACACTCCTGAAGAATGTCACGGTCTGTGCAGTGCCGTCTGTGCAGCTGTGACAATGCACTATATAACCTTGATCAAGCTGCAGACGTGCAACCTGGTCACTTGACCTTTTGGGCGGAACGGGTGGTTATGCGTTTTTCACAAAGAACACTCCTGACGAACACTCCTGATGAACACTCCTGACGAACACTCCTGACGAACACTCCTGACGAACACTCCTGACGAACACTCCTGACGAACACTCCTGACGAACACTCCTGACGAACACTCTTGACGAGACTCCTGACGAGTACAGCAAAGAACACTGCCAAGATGACACCGTTGAATGCAAGACTGGGAATATATAAAGTCGGTCGAGTGGGCTTTATCGTCTCATGCATCAAAAATCGCCAAAACGAAACAGCATCCAACTCTCCGCCCGAAATCCCTTAAGTCCCACTCACCGGCTCTCTAAAATTTCACCATGAACTCCATAGTCATACCACCCAATGTAGTTCCATCATGCTCCATCAAATACGATGACCCGACGAAAGACCTGGAGATAACTCGCAATACCCAGAGCACAAGGCCTCCAGTCATTGAAGTTGTGGCCGGCGATCCAGTCATGGCTGCCATATCAAATTCTACGGCTGATACCACCGGCGAAGCGGATGAGGCAATCTCTGGCCGCAGACTCGAGTTTGCGTTTATCTCCGCGGCGTACAGGTATAGGCCTGCCGGTTCTTTGGAGAACGATCCCCCAAGTTACGAGCAGAGTTTGTGTCGACGCAGTAACCTTCATCAAGCACTTACCACGCCGCACCCAGGCAAGCCCTTCACAGCACTTTATCCGATTTCCGCCACTGGCGGCATTTTCTCTCAGAACGTTTTGGTCAATACCGGTCCTGGGGACGAATATGAAGCGCTCGAGCCGCCAAGCTACTTGCACGTTATCTCGGTGAATCCACTACGACGGCCCCGGGTGAAGTATGGAGGCAGTATATACACATACGAATGTGACGTAAAAACGATGAGAGAAAAGGTCAATGGCGCCCTTCGCATTTGCCTCCATCACAGGTGTAATCGAGTAGTTATCGGAGATTTCGGTCTGGGCAGCATCTACCGAAACCCTCCCAAGGAACTGGCGGAGATCTGGCGGGATCTTCTTCTGCTCGATCCTGTCCTCCGCGGGCAGTTCGAACGCGTTATTTTTGCATTCGAGGACCCGACCCAGAGCACTACGCAGTATCACTGGGACGAGTTACAGCGAAGAAGCATGCAAAGACAACGGAGTCGCGGATTGGCTGCAGCAGAAATTTCCTCGCAACTCAACAGGACAACGGCGGAACAGTCGCACAGTCGTGCTCCCACGGACATGGCCGTTTTCCAGTCTGTATTTCACCCGGACGAAATTGAGCGGGTGCTCCAGACGCCCGATCCGCGTTGCTCAATAGCCATGGTGCTCTCTTGAGAGAAATAATGAAGAAAAGCTGGTGGAAACGACAGACAACACCATTACAACGACAACAAGACAACAGTATTGATCAGTATATTCTATTGCTTGGAGGTTGGTTTTCCATGTTGCTTTTTATGACGCCTGAGAGTCTTCTCATTACTTCTCATTACTGGTCTGGGCTGCGCAGTCCGAAATTCGACACATAGTGCCTTCTCCCGCGTCTTCATCGTTCCACGAAAGGTACATAGATGATAGTATTAGCTTCTAAAGATGTGTCATTTTCTCCGGACTATTCTATGCTAGATAGAGAAATTTAATTTTTTCTTACCTTGTGTCGAGTCGTCAGGTGATGTGACATGTGACATGTATGCCTTGCCGCCGAAGAGGTGCCACGTGGATGGGGCTGAGCTGGAGTCTGGAGATGGGGACAACAGGGTGAAAGTAGTTGATGACAGCCGCAGTACGCACTTTGAGATTTCATACGTACGTTAGATACGCTATGTGTGATTGCGTATGAGGTGGGTAATCACCTGGCGGTAACTTGGAAGTTGATGCTGGCTCAGGGCTTGGCTCATGCCTCATGGAGCCCATTCCCTTCGTAGTCCCTTCCGTGTCGTCACCGTCCCGGATTCAATTTTGATATGTATATACTATCACCAAGTCCGCGAGGACATGGTGTCGGCGCTGTGAGAGGCCACTAAGTAGTAAGCCATTCACCGGCTCAACAACGCTCTCTTAAGGATGCTGCTGGGTTCTCGTTGCCTTCGAAAGGCAGAAACGACTTCATATTGGGAGGGAATCTCGTTCAAATTGCTCTTATCTGTGGAAGCGTCAATGTATTTGGTATGGCGCTAATTTAATCACTGGTTCAGTTCGGGCATCCCTTTTCCATCGAGAGTATCCTCAGTCCTTGCTCGACCGGTCCGTAATTTCAATGCTCGTCGATCTGGAATGTCTATCTGAGGAGAGCCATCTAATGGGAGAGCGGCAGACTATGTATAATATATATCCTTAAAGAGGTGCTCTGTGCTACCAAACGCAGCTTACACATACGCGCCCTTTGTTACGACGAGCGATGTCTTAGAGGTAAGACTGCTATGTACCTGAGAGGAGCACAAGATATGCATAATGCGAGATTTGCGTACATAGCTGTCGCACGGTATGTACATATCCCAGTCTCTTTAGAGATTTTATCACAACCCTAGCTGTTTGAAAGAGCTCTTAGTCACGAATGCAGATGGCCATTGGCAGATGCCAATGATGTCTGTGGCAGCTTGTGAGACGACTCAGACGAGGCGAGTCGCCACTGGAAGGGGATGTGACTTGTGACCCGTGAGGCCCAATGAAGACCGGGTACATCATCATACATGTTATTATATAAGGTGCGCCAAATTAACAAATTAATGTCGTCATTGCTCGTACCTTTTTGATAATTTGAAAATTTTCATCACCATAGCTGATGCATGTCGCGTCGCCTTCTCTTTTGAGATTGGATCATTGGGTCAGGACGATGAGAAGACCTCGATTGCCGCATATTGCCCCTACTAAGCATGCGACTATGGCAGGCGTGATTTGTCTTTTTTTTCTTGTATGTACAGATTTGACACCAATTACCTTGGACCTTAGAATAAAAGAATGCCATCGGCTGGACAGTGGAGACCAAGTTATAGTGAAGGCTTCCACTGTCCAGAGCTCGTCCACGACCTGATTAAAAGCTTGCGTGACTTGTGTTCCTTGAACATCGCCGTTTGACATCTGAGATATGATACATCACTTGCTGTATCACAGAGCGCAAATGTATGACCGGTGCCGCGTGCGTGTGTTGAGTAGCACAAAGCGGCTATATATGGATATATAAAATCGGTCAAATGGGCTTTATCGCCCCATGCATCGAAAGTACCTACAACGAAACAGCATTTGGTCTTCGTCCGACATCTCTTCAATCCTTGTTGCATTTGGCTACTCGCTGGGTCTTCCAACAATAACATGAAGGAGTCTCCAGATACGTCCCGCCAGGTGGCGACTGGCATCGAGAACTCCATACCGCCCATTGACCCTCTAGTTCCATGGTACTCCGTCAATTACGACAACCCGACGAAAGACCTAGAGATAACTCGCAATACCCAGAGCACAAGGCCTCCAGTCTTTCAAGTTGTATCCGGCGATCCTGTCATGGTTGCGATCTCAAATGCCATAGCTGATACCGCCAGCGAAGCGAATCAAGCCGGTTCAGGCGGAAGAGTCCGCGTACCGTTCATCTCCGCGACCTACAGGCATCGGCGTGACGGATGTCGCTTGGACGGCCCTCCAAGTTACGAGCAGGATCTGTGTAAACGAAGTAATCTTCGTCAAACGCTCGCCACATCGCGGCCAGGGGAGGACTCTGAATACCATCATCGGATTTCCGCCACTGGCTGCATATTCTCTGACACTGTCGTGGTACATCTCGGCCCTCGGGGTAATAATGAATGGCTTGAGCCGCCCCACGATTTGCCTGTTGTCTCGGTGCCTCCTCTACAACGGCCCCTTGCGATTAGGAGAGGTACCATGTACAAGAACGACAAGGACAAAAACATGATGAAAGAAAGGATGTGCGGCGCTCTTCGTATCTGCCTATATCACAACTATGATCGAGTAGTTATCGGGGACTTTGGTCTAGGCGAGGTCTGCCGCAACCCTCCTCAAGCCCTGGCAGAGATCTGGCGGGACCTTCTCCTTTTCGATCCTGTTCTTCGCGGACAGTTTGCATACGTCGTTTTTGCATTCGAGGACCCGACCCAGAGTACCACACAGTGTCACTGGGACAACTTATTGCGAGTCAAGGAAAGACAACGGAGTCTTAAATTGGCTGCAGAAGGCACTTCGTCGAAATCTACCAGGCGAACGGCAAAACGGTCGCACAGTGTACCACGCGCTCCCACGGACATGGCCGTTTTCCAGTCCGTGTTCCACCCGGACGAAATTGAGCGGGTGCTGCAGATGCCCGATCCGCGTTGCTCCATAGCCATGGTTCTATCATGAGAAATGTGATGGAGAAAAGCTGGTGGGAAGGGTGAAACCTTGCAACAAGAACAGCAGTGTCGATCATTACATGTTCTTGCTTGGCGCTCTGCTCTCTATTTCGCTCTTCGGCACAACTGAAAGTCGTACGAATTCCAATGTTAATGACTTCTTATTGCAAGTCTGTAGTCTCGGCAGTCTAAAGATCGGTGCAATGCCCTCAGGCAGCGCCTTCTCATGCGGCTGTATGGCTCCAGGATATAGGTGTAGCTGCTGATATATGTGCCGTTCTCTCGGCGCCCGTCTATGCTAAATGGACAAGTTGATCTCTTTTTCTTACCTTGTGTCGAATCCTCGGGTGATGTGACGTGTACTCTCTCGAAAGGTCATTGCAAATGAGATTGCAGAGATCCGGGGTTCCTCGCTATACTTCCCGGCGGAGACATCCCAATTCGCACTAAGATCTAACGGACGGGATGTTTGGTCATCGGGGTTTCTTTGGTCCGCCCCGCCGAGTCCGGCGTCGAGTAGCTCTTGAAAATAGGCATGGTTACTCTCGTCTTCGAGATCCGCAGCCTCGAACTCATCTACCTCCTCCTCGGGAGTAGGGATCTCGCCGATGTATTCAAACTGTAGCCGGCGAGGATCTCTATCCCGTAGGTAGCGGATGGCGTCCTCCCATGCAACGTACTCCGTAGAATCAAAAGTAGGGTTAGTATACAGTTGTCAAATTATTATTATTAGAAGTAACGAATCAATCATAAGCGGGAGACTCGGTTATACACGCCTCGGAACGTGTAAAACTACCTTTAGGCGGCAGTAATCCGAGTACGTGGGATGCTCCGGGTTCGAAAGGTAGCAAGGGGCATAACGGAGAATCTGGCCGGGGACTCCGTCGGCAAGTCTTGGAGGCTGTGGACGGTTCGTGTTATGCCGGGTTAGAAACGTGAACAGTGTAGTAGCCTCGTCTGCTACGTCTCGTTCGAGATACTTAATGTGAGAAACGCATAACCACCCGTTCCGCCCAAAAGGTCAAGTGACCAAGTTGCACGTCTGCAGCTTGATCGAGTTTATATAGTGCGTTGCCACGTCCTGCCTGTACAGACCGTGACACTTAACGTAGAGGCTTCTTCTCGGCCGCGTAGATTGCTGGTTCCCGTCGATATCCGGTACGTCTACTACGGCGTCTTGATCCTATTCGGCCCGGCAATCGAGGGTAAGGACAACCCGAGAACCCTCTACAAGCCGAAGATCGAGTAGGAGAAAGCTTACTTCTTACGACCCCCAGTCCCGCTCCACAAGAAGCTTATTAAGGGTCTTCGCCGCGAGGGAGACAATCGGTCTCAAATCCGACACATGCGGGAGGACACCCTTAACTATATTCGTATGAGACGCCGCCGGGACCTCCGCCTTCGTACAATACTTCGCAGTGTAATCGAGGGCAACTCGGACCTCCCGCGAGACATTATCGACACGGCGGAATTCCCTGTACCAGATGTTTTGCGCTAAGTCAAACGATACCGCGATGAACCACTATAGTCCTTTGGCAATTATGGCGTGGCGCGCGAACATGGACATCACGCCATGTACTTCAACCCGGACCAAAGTACACGGCGTAATGTCCATGTTCGCGCGCCATGCCAAAGTACACGGCGTAATGTCCATATTTGCGCGCCACGCCATAATTACCAAAGAACTATAATGGTTGGTATTGACAAAAACATTCTGAGAGAAAATGCCGCCAGTGGCGGAAATCGGATCAAGTACTGTGGAGGCCTTGCCTGGGTGCGGCGTAGTAAGTGTTTGATGAAGGTTACTTCGTCGACATCTGGCGCATTCTACGCGCAAAGACCATTTGTTGTACAACTCGATGAAAGGATAATGAGGGACATGTCACATGATGACGATAGAACACGATCATCGATGCCCGAAAGCCAAAATCGATGAGATCGTTGTGTTGTTGATGGTTGATGAATTGACCTTGTTCAATGTTGATCGTCGTCTAGCGGATTTGGTGGGGTGTACCGTGTGGCCGTGTCAGATTTACTATGCAATCTGATGGAAGAAGATTATTTGGGTGAATGTTGATGATATTGTTGTTTTATGGGATTCTGGTCTTGTCTAAGTTCCTCGAACAGGCCTCGAAACATGGCTCCACTTTATGTACAAAATAACTCGTGGAAACCTCACTCATGCTTGGTAATCTGTTTTACCTCTTAGCGCTGACGGCCTCAGCACTCCTGATATTCGACAGGCCGACGGCTGTACTCCGTATGACCGACCCACTTTTCAAACTTCTGTCAACATTCTAAGCTCGGCAAAGACCGAAAAAGGGTTACAACTTACGGGATTCCCGGATGCCGGAAATGCATATGTATAATGACATTATACGGAGTAGGTATTGTGACGGCTACTCGTAACTCTGTACAGCTGTGGTAGTGTTCTGACAGAAATAATGGGGAAGACGGAGAACGGAGAACGTAGGCCAGACACCCGCAGGAGCTGTGCTACGCAACAAAAAGAGGTCTGAGTAGTAGACCGAAAAGACGATAGATCCCGCAGGAAAAGAGTAGGACTCGACAATGACTATTTTGTGCTGCTGATCCCTACTGAATACGGTTAGCGCGTGAAGTGATGCATGCAGCATGCTCCGTGCCGCCGTGCGCCATCTGGAATCCTGGATCAGGGCAAGGGGGGCGCGGCTAAAAGAATGACGGAGCTGTGCCGCGCTTTTGCTTGGTTCACAGGCTTACGTGCGGATATGTTGGGTGGGCGGTGGCTTGAAGTCTTGAAATGCCAATGCCATTGTATAGTATTCTCGACAACATCATATGGCATTACGTTTAGATTCCCATTCTCGTTAAAATCATCCGTGTGTATTCCCATGAAAGCTGGCTGCGGCGACAGGTATTACAAGAACGTACGGGAGCTACCTGCGTGCATGTGTCAGGACACGGAACTCATGTACGGAGTATGTGCAGTATGTATACTCTATGTAGGCGCTATGTATTCGGCTATGTACATAGGAGGGTCGAATTATCATTTGCTTGAAGATTCTTCTCAAGTCGAATACAGGGGCTCCATTCATCATCGGTTCAAATTTGCTCTAATTTGGGTCATTGCATTCCTCCGGCTAGGGAGGTTCTACAGTTATGTTACTGTACTCCGTACATGTACATAGCCTGAAGCACTACGAATGTCCCGACTCCCGGCTGTTTGGGCCTTGCATGAATATGGAGGCCCACTAAATTCCGTCAGTACAAAAGGCAAGAAAGTCGTGTTCCAAGGCGAGAGACTTTTCCGCTGACACTCTGACTTGTCCAACGATATCCGTGTTTGTCTTGGGAGTACGGAGTCCTGAAAAAGAATTAGTAGAGCTTGCAGTAGCCGGGAACACAAAAAGGTGAGTCGGCCTCCCATTCCACGCGGCGCGCAGATACGTATCACGCTTCACTGGCTGTCTCTTTGGACTCTGACTGACACGGCCTCGTCCTTCTCCGATCTCGCCTCTTTCAGTTGAGAAATCTCGAACATAATCATCATCCACGGGACTACGCACCCTCCTCATCGCTTCCACGCCCAACATGAAACTTTTCACACCCCTGCCACTTGCGCTCTTCGCCTGTCATGCGCTCGCCGAATGCACACCAGGCGCCTTCAACGGGTCGGAAGACCAAGATGGCCTCGATATTCGCGACCAGTGCAGTTTGGGACCAAACAACCTGTACACCTGCAGAGACGAGGGAAAGACTGTGATGACTGTGGTGCACAACAAAGAAGCGCTCACGTTTACGTCCTACGCTGTCGACGCAACTGTCTACGTTAATTGCGAAAGTGGCAAAGGTGCTCTGTTCAGCTGCCGCGTGGCCAGCAGTGACACCTTCTTTCTGCCAGAGTGTGAAGATGGTATCTCATCCATGTACAACGTGCACCAAAAGTAACCATTAGGTTGCATCAACGATTACAGATGTATCATGTGCCGCATGAGGTGCTTTTTTTGAAGTTTCACTTGCTGTAGTTGCTTTTGTTCGTCCATGTTTGGCGAATAGGGTATGGCCTTGAGCTAGGGAGCATTTTATGCCGGTATTATTAACTTGTTATGTATTATGAACCTACTGCCAATGGACAGCCAGACAGCTCCGATCCATATGTGAGAATTCTGTATTTTGCGGGTGCTTCAGATGCCCGATTCGCGTTGCTCATTAGCCATGGTGCTATCATGAGAAACGTGATGAAGAAAAGCTGGTGAGGAGGGGCAGGGTGGAGCCTTGGGACCGTATTGGCAACAACAGGAAGGATAGCAGTATCTATCAGTACTGTCACACGGTCCTGCATATATCGCGGCCGTACGCACACCTTCCGGCCTGGAGACATTGCACCCCGAGCTGGCGTGCGTCACTCGAGGTTGCTGGCTTCTCCTGAGTTATTGGCTCCTCCGAAGCTGCGTCCTTCGGGGCCGCTGGTTCCTTCAGTAGTTGTCAGCTTCCTTGGAGTTGCCTACTCGGCGTACGTCAGGCGCGCGCCATTTGAGGTGGCTAGCTCCTCCTCTGTTGCGGGCTCCCTCGGTGCTGCGTCCGAGGCCGCCGGCTCCTTGAGGATTGGCTGGCTTCCTCGGAGTCGCCGACTTATTAGAGTTGGCTACTCATTCGGCGTGCGCCAGGGCATTCGAGACCACTCCATGCACCCGATGTGCGAGTCAGAGGAGAAGGGCCAGGGCGCAGGAGTGAGTGGGAGGCACGGGGGCCTGAGCAGCGAGCTTTGGCCTTCCGAGGATACTCGGGATATTCAGGCCAGCAGCCGGGGATGGATGAGGAGCACATAGGGGGACATTCTGTATTCTGTATTATATTATCGGTGGCTCTCCCCGAGGACTCAGAGTGAGACCACACGTCTCTAGAGTTCCTTGTAGAGCCACAGTCGATTATTGCGTTCTGAATTGACATTCATCAGTTCCAAGTCCATTGCCCTTCCCCCCTTTATCCCCTCTTGCGTGACTTCCTAGTTTAGAGATGAACAAGAACAGACACGACGAATATTACCTTGGTTACGAATGCATGCATTGATCTTTATTTGCTTACCCTGATTATCCCAACACTTTGTCAAGCCAGGCTGTCTCGTTGGCTTCGTCTTCTTTAGCCCACGAGCACGTAGAATGCGTCGAACTGTAGTCGGAGATACAGTGTACCCGACTCCGCTCAAGTCGCCGGCGAGATTCGCACAGGTTTTCTCTCGTCCGTAGCGATCGCTGCGCACCTTTAAAATACAATTCCTGTTACAAAATACGGTGTGATCTTAATGATGATTTGTGACCAAAAAAGATGTGTGTGTGATTGACTGTGTCCTGTGTTCTTTGGTCCCATCCTGTGTCCTCCTAAGTATGCAGCCCCGGTTATTATCTGCCCCTTTTTACCGCCTAACCTTTAGGGTCTCTCAACACCCAACAATCTGACACACCCCCTCAGCTTGGACGGCAAACGTGCAAAGCTGGACAGTGGAAACCCTCTTAGACTGTAAGGTTCTTCAGTTGGTCTTGAATCTCCTCCAACCGCGTTTCGTTCGTTACTTCATGCCTTTCCATTGTGACCATTCCTATTTGTTCAAGAAAACCTGCCCATTTGTTGACTGGCAGTACCTTGGTAAACCCATCCGCAATCATTTCCGTCGATGGAACGTACTTTACGTCAATGTGTCCTCTTTCCACCTCCTGTCTCAACCAGTGACCATGAATATCGACATGCCTTAACTTCGTTTGTAGCTTGGCTATTTCCTTTGTTACCAATCCAATCGTCTGTGTGTTGTCGCAATCAATCGTGATTTTTCCCGATGGTAGTTGGACGCGAAGTTCTTTCAGAAGTTGCGACGTGAACATCGCCTCTTTTGCCACCTGTGATAGCGCTAGAAGTTCTGCTTCCGTCGTTGAAGTGGTCACGGTGTCTTGTTTGCTCGCCTTCCAGTCAATCAGCCCATTGAACAACTTGATTGCATAACCTTGTGAACTCTTCCTGTCTAAAGTGTTGTCTGCAAAAGACGCGTCACTGGCAACCAGGAAAGTGTTTCCGCCTCCAAGCTGCAGAGCTTGCCATTTTGTGTCAAACAGATAGAGGAGAACCCTGTCGGCTGCATCGTGGTGTTCCTGGCTTAGGTTTATCAAAAATCGAGAGAGTCGTGATGTCGCGAACGCAATGTCCGGCTTTGTCGTAACTGCCGCAAACAAAAGTGAACCTATTTTTCGCTGGTATCTATTTGTCTCGGATGGTGAAGATAGGGTGGTCGATGGCATGAGTTCAATTGCACTCATAGGTGTGTCGTGGCGCAGATGGTGCTTCTCGGCCAATTGGTGTATCTTGTCGATATATGCGGCTTGAGATTGTTGAACTATTCCCTTGTTTCGATCCCGGATGACCTCTACTCCGAGGAACCATTGTAGATCATCTCCGCCTGTCATAGTATATTTGTTACGAAGACGATTCATTATTTGACTTACTTTGTTCGTATTCTCCTTTTTATATGCAATGATGATATCGTCCACGTAAAAGAAGATGATGACTTCTTCTTTGATCATACAACAGGGTTCGTGCGGGACACTTTGGAAGCCGAGCGCCTTTAGCGTTGCCGTGAAATCTTTTTGCCACAGCAATGG
Source organism: Claviceps spartinae (assembly GCA_018360215.1). Lineage (NCBI taxonomy): Eukaryota > Fungi > Ascomycota > Sordariomycetes > Hypocreales > Clavicipitaceae > Claviceps > Claviceps spartinae. Next base: position 631 of record SRPX01000210.1, on the reverse strand, counting down.
TGAAATTCGCAATCCATACAGCGCTTTTTGAAGTTTCAAGATGAACCCCGTCTTTTGGTAACCCCTTGGCATTCTCATGTATATATCGCGATCGAGGCTGGCGTGAACAAACGCGTTGGTGACATCATACTGTTTCAACTCAAGCCCATACTTCGCTGCGATGGCCATGAGCATTCGAAAAGATCGGCTTGCTAATGTTGCCGCATATGTGTCATGTGTCGTGAGACGAAATATGCCTTTGCTGATCCCCGCACACCACCAGACGTGCCTTGCATTTTTTCGAACTTGTGGTGCTTATTAAATTTGTATGTGTATACCCACATGCAACCTAGGATTTGCTCTCCCTTTTGCTTGATGGATGAATGCGACACCTCCGTCCACGATTTCATCTGACCGTGGATTGCCAGATGAACTCGTTCAGCTTCTTTGAAACGCTCACCCATAGGGTGTGTTTCAAGTTTGGTCTTAAACGTTGGGGGAGGTGGGAGCTGACTGCGATGAGGCATCTTGCCTTGGGCAAAAAGCTTGTCCAGTTTTTCTTTTGTCCAAGGCTCCTTCTTGACTCTCTTGAGGTTTCTTGCCTGTGGCCAGAAGCCTCTTCAGTTTCGCCTTGTCAATTACTTCTCCGTGA
>SRPX01000021.1:0-101590 GCA_018360215.1 Claviceps spartinae | reverse complement strand
GCGCAAAGTGACATAGGTACCTATTGTCACGTGTTGATGACGAATGTGCCGGTACCGGCGATTGGGGGGGCCACCTAGTGAATCGGGGGGGAAGGCCCGGTTCATGCCGAGGTGGGACCAGGCTGCAGTGGCATACGGTGCGTAGAGTGCGTGTAGACACAGTATTCAAGCACTGTACATCTAATCTGATCATCAGATAAGATGGCTGGCTCAGCTCACAACAGCACATGAGTCAAGAACTAGACAATCCTTGTCATCCCAAAACCAAATGATCCTCGGTCAACGAGCTCGGAGCACGTCGTCATGCAGTCATGAGAGGGGCGAAAATTTCTGCCCTTGTCTATGGAGTACTTTTGCCTTAGGTACAATTTCCTTTTCTTTATCTGATCTGCTGCATGATCAAGGAAGTACCCACACTGCTACTGATCAGTGATGCTGCATGCATCACCGTTACACTGTACAATAAGGCTACAACAAGTATGTATGTACTTACCTTAGTTAGGTAGGTACCTAGGTAAGGTACATAGACACCCGGATTGGCCGGACCCGGTGTCAATGGTCATTGATGCGACTTGGCGGCTCGTGATCAACCTGTACCGGTACATACCTGAACACCGAGGAGCATGGATTTTTGGCGCGTCCTACTCCGTAGATCCCATCAACAACGACGTGGTACGTTCACGCTGACGCAACCGCTGATCGAGATGTCATTGCTGCGCCTCCTCACGTTGGACCGAGGCATATTGGCCACGCATGAAATCGCCATGGACGAGAAATTATAAGAAGTGACGAGCCAGACATACATACATACATACTTGGATCGGCATCCTCATAATATATCTCAAATCACAACATGCACGTCTCTATCAGAAAATGCCTTTATCGAATCATGGCGACGTAGTACGAATAGAATGTTCCGATCGTCCAGAGTTGCCGGACCAGTCCCGGCCATACATCCGGGCTCAAGATCCTCAAGTCCTGGCGTAGATGAATAGGTGAGACCTACCTTCTACCTCTAGGCATGTAACATGGACTCTTCGGAATCCGGAGTCACGCCGAAACACAAATCATGTCTCGTTGGCTTATTTCTCTCTCGCAATACGCCTCGGTCGGAGATATTACCTTGATCTAAATGTAGCTCAGTCGCTCAAAGCTGCGACAGTTCTGACCGCACATCCGGCTTCATGGCTCCAAATAATATTATAATCCTGGCGCGTGTGTACTCATAATGGGCATGTTGGCCTCGTCGGAATCAGTGCCGCATCGGAGTTGACACATAAAAGTTATTATATCCATCTCTATGCGCCCAAATCGTAATGCGTCTTAATCGAATTATGATCTCAATTGAACATCATATTTTGACCTGTCCAACATTGCCAGGCATCCTCGGCCGCATCTCCGGCCTTGATTGAGGCCCCCCGAACACTCGACGTCGATCATCTACTCCAATTATGTAGACCCTAAAGAACCTCCGACGAAAGGTCGTGGGAGCGAAAGCGACTCTGAAGCCAGCCTACACTGACAAGCCATCATTTGATACATGTCCTTCCTTCTCCTCGAGCTCTGCTAAAACGAGCCTCCTCAACATCCGGGGTCGGGTTCTTGGCCTTATTTTCAGCCTCGACCTCGGCAAGCATGGCAATCTTTTCCTCTCACGAGAAGCCTTGCCGATCTGGGCGGCCACTTTGATGCCATTTAGCGTAGGTGTGAATACTCCCAGCAACACTCATGGTCAGTGTATTAAGAAATAGCTTGTTAGTGTAGGCTGGATCCAGAGTTGCATCAGCTCCCGCGACATTTCGCCGGAGGCCTTTGGGATGTATTTTTGCGCCTGTATATTTACATAGCAGGAAGTATTCCAAGCCAATGCGCCAAGGGGATGTGCTCTCGTACGCCATTTTGCCGCCATCACACACCCCCACCAACTGCAGAACACTAATAACGCCATGTGCACCAAAGGAAACGTAAACAAACGAAATAAAATTCAGCGCTGCTGTTCAAGTATCGCTTTCACCAACTTTTCCTGTTACATCCTGTATAGTAAGTAGGCCTCGTGGTGATCTCACGAGGCCCCTACATTGTCCCTCCCCTCCACCCCAGCCACGCCTCCAATCCCAAGCGCTCGCTGCAAACTCCTTCGAATGCCTTTCCCAGGCCCAGAGTCCCCGTGATTATCCCCACCACCAAGCAACCCCAAGCTCATACGTCTAGTAGCATTCCCGGTCTGTTCGTTCGGAGAACTCGTCGTCGGCCTCTTCTTCTTCTTCTTCGGAACCGCAACCGTGGGCTCCGGGACCGACGACCGAGGAGGCCACTCGCCATCTCGCTTCCAGCCCGCGACGCAAGAGCGCAGCATATCCGAAAGATTCACCGGGCAGGCTGGCTGTAGGTTATGCAGAATGACCTTATCGTAAAGACTCAGATAGACGGTCGGGGAGATGGACGCTCGTAAGGGGTTACTCGGCGGCAGGATAGGCTGACCGATCGGAAGCATGGTTTCGACGGGATAGGCTTGTCCGTGCGACGACTCGGAGGCAGCCGATGAGGCATCGTTTGCGTGTTTGGTCAGGTCCTTGGTAGAGCCTTTGCTCGCGGAGAATGAGGCCTCGGAAATGGCAGTCGTGTTATCGACGTGACCGGGATTCATGGCCAAGGGCGGGCTTGCAGCCCCTGATGGTGAGCCCGATATGGAGCGGCGGGAAAAGAACCGCCTCGGTGATCGCGGCGATGCTGGCGGTGTAGCTACGGGCTTACGATGAAGACGAACCGTCTTGGCACCAGTCCAGGCGTCACGACGGGCCTCGAAGCATGCGAGACCATCATTCCATGAAATCTCTTCTCGTACAGCACGTCGTCTTCTGGCTTTCTTGGCTTCCATAATCTCTTGCACGGTTGACTGCGCGGCACTCATTATGTCGAGACGGAAGGGCGAACATCTGATAGTTACCTCTTCATCGTCCATATCTGATAGATCAGAGGTCCACTCGATCCGGGGTCGATACTGCGTCACATCCTCCGAAACAACGCTGTAGATAGATTCCGCATCGTCTGCATCCACATCACCCTCATCCGTTCCAGACTCGGCTTCATCTATTTCGGTACCTTGCACTTTCTGATTTCCTACGGCGTCTCCCAAGGGAGATTGAGGTGTCGTTGGCCACGTGAAAGTCCAGTCGCTGCGCACCTTGTCGGCAAGATACCGTTTGACGGCGTTTTTTTGCTTCGTTTTGTCCCGGCTTAAGAGGTCAGCATATTCGTCTGAGACCCATTCTGGTGTCGAAGGGAGAAAGTGAGCTGGCGGCGGGAAATGGTGTATCCGGAGTTTCGATCTGTAGAAGTCTGAGAAAAGCATGGCGGAAGCGTCGCTTGGCTGGTGTAAACCAAGTGATTCCGGGCCAGGATTTAACGGCAATAAGTCTACTTCTATTTCTTTGGCTTGAGGCAACGCTAGTGGTGCTGTAGTGGTCGTCGTCTCGGCCCTTTCTTGTGCTAGGTACTCCGTATATAAGATCAGCGGAATTCATAACGTCAATCGGCCGAACACACGTTCATAGACTACCAAAACCATCCAAGGGACCAAGTCAAATCCGGCACCGATAAAGTCAAAATGTAAGGAGAAGCTGAAAGGAGTGGGGGTAGGGGGTCCCGGAATGCATGTGCCGATGGAGATGTACACACCCAGCCAAATGCGGAAGGATGGCAGATAAGACAGCAGGAACGTCCCACCAATTCACGTCAGTAGACTTGGTGAGACAGTTCCAGCCAGCCTCTTGGTCTAGAATATCGAGGATTTATTTCTGCGTCTACTTGCTCTGTCTAGGACGGTATTTTGCTCTCAGAGGTCTCGCGACGAGTAAAGGAAAGTTCGTCGTCACGCCCAACTATGAAGCGCCAAACGTCGCAGGTCGCCAGCAGATTGGCCAGACAGACCAAGAGTCGGCTGGCACAAACGGTCGATTTCAAGGTTCTTCCTTCGCAAGAGACGGACGGATCGGGCTCAGTTCGGTGATGAGCGATGGGACGTGGTGTTTTGCGCTCGAGTCGATGCGGGGGCAGATGAACGACGAGCAACCCAGCAAGGGAGAAGGAGACGGATTCAGGCACCAGACTTGTCAGGAATGCCAGCGGCCGAAGTGGACGACTGAGACTTTGTACAATACAGGCCCCGTCCACTCGTTGTCGTCGGTCGAGATGCGAATGGGGCTTGCTGTCGCACTTTACAGGCAGACAACGGAAAAGTGTGAAGATGGACCAACGACTCGCAAGTGGGCAGGCGGAGGCAAACGGCGTGTGGACCAAAGACAAGAAGAAGACGGGAGGCGAGCAACGCCATTGATATCAGCAGAGCAACTTACTTGGTGGCGCGGTTGGCTGGACGTGGACCGTGGCGGCGGCGGCGTTTGCTTCTAGCTCTGAGCCAGGCTGATGGTGGTGATGGGAGTCGTTGGTCCGAGTGCGGTGATGACTACCGATGGGTTCGTCACAATCGTCCATCGCCATGTCGGCCATGGTGATGGCGGGCGACGGCAGCCTTTTTGAATGAAATAAAACCGAGTGGGAGCGCAAGGCCGAAGCCGCGATGCAGATGCAGATGCAGATGCAGATGCCGGGACGGGAACGCGCTGGCCAAGCAAGAAGGAGAGGGCGGGGCGGAGGACGGACGAATGGGCGAATGATTGAAATGATGGAGAAGGGCCGGCTAGTACAGTTGTAACTTGTACATACATACATTGTACATACGGTACATACCTAGGTATGTAGAATCCATGAGAGGACCACAGCCGTCACTGGCCCGTCAGAACTTTACGGAGTAGAAGTTAGGTATAACATACGGCGGTGTTGCGCGGTCTGTGCATTGCGTAGCGTTACTTTCCCCCATCACTCGCTTCTCCAAGGATGCACATCAGCAACGGGAACAATCTGCAAGAGCGCCACCAGCACACGACTCGAACATCAGGAGATCAGGAGATCAGGAGATCAGGAGATCAGGAGATCAGGAGATGGGACACTGCATATGCCGATGATAGGGGTGGCCGGGAGCAGCGACAGGATGACAAAGGCCAAGGAGAAAAAAAGAGAAAGATCAAGGTCATGCTCATTCGAATCTCGATGCAGAAAGCAAAGACTCCTTAGAGGTAGGAGGTATGTAGTTACATACCAACTACACACTGCGCAAAGTCACGGACTCACGAGACAATACCTGCATTAGCTAGGCACATACCTACCTGGTACGGTCCGTACGGAGTATGTATGTACGGAGTACCTAAGTGTAAGTATGTATGTAAGAACACTCGAAGGTTGAAGGCTTGAAAGTTGAAGCACCCAAAAGCCCGGCATTCAAAGTGGAGCTGCGCCGTATGCGTGGAAGCGAGGCTACGTAAACAACAATCAACAGATGCAGCCAATGCGCACTCTGACTGCGTTCCAAACTTCCAGGTGTGATCACTGATGGCCGGTTGCACGACATATTGCAGCCCACCGATGAGCCTTCAAAAGGCCGGTGGCTTTCAAGACGAACAGGATGCGCGTGGCTGCTTTTTGCCGTTTACCGACTGTCACGTCACCAAACTCACGACTTCAACACGCCTCGCCAATATGTAACGGCAGGTCGTCTCGAACAGTCGAACTACCTAACATACCATCACCGTCTACATAGACCGACTCCGACCCCCGACGCCGTTGGCTGACTTGTTTCGCATCTTGATCTGTAGTCGGGTTGTACGATACAACCGGCCTCTTCATTCTTCTCCACAATGTCGGCAGTCCATGCATCTCGCCTCGGTCAAGATCCGCATAAGCAGGGACATCCAGACAGAACGTCGGAATCTAACGACCATATCGATGATCGAACCCTGGCCGGCCCGACCTCCCGCGTCAGACGTGGCTACATAGTATGTATGTAGCTACAGTACCTAGCCCGCGCCGCTGATCTCGGTCTGTTACATACCTTGTACCGGTAGCCGTTATCCGGGCCATGGACTGATGCACGACAGACTCGCCGTCCAATCTTTCCAGCACCTGTCTACCGGTAGTGCTGTTCGATATTTTGGACTTTGGGTTGTTTGGGGCGTTCTTCTGCCGTTGTTGCATAGTGAAACACGCTATGCTTTTGTGCGACTGCCGGTGCCATGCATGTGGTCACTGGTCACTGGTCACTGGTCACTGGTGATTGTGCATCCTATGTGCATCCTATGTGCCTCCTTTGTGCCTCTCTTGTACCTCCTTTTGGACCCCAAACTATGTGAGTTATTGTCATGATGATCGTCGTGAAGAAGACGCCACACTCATGCCAAATGGCAAACGCTGCCGACTGGCTCTGTCTCGCAATCTCTACCCCTCTCGGCTGCTGCATCGCGTCCGTTATTGTCTCGTACCTATGTACCTAGGTTCGTTCCATGCAGCCATTTCGGCACTTGTTGCAGGCATGAAGCATGTGTTGCGTGTGTAACAGTGTTGGTATGGGTATGTGCCTGTGTGCACGTGCACATTGCATGAGTGTTGCATTTACATATGTACTTCGTATCTACGTACGTACATAGGTACTCTGTATGTACGGAGTATGTATAGGTAGGTACATTATAATATGACATGACCATCGTCTTTTTAACCCAACCACCTTCTCTGGCCTGAACTCGCAATCGACTCACCTTTGCTTCTCTCTGGCCTCGGACAACGCACGGAGTACATATTTGTATCTCAGCATGCCACGAGCCTCATATCCTGCGCAAAGCACCGCCCAGCCTCTTCCTTTTTAATGCGCACTACCTAGTCCTTCGTACCTAAACTCATCATGCTTCATCCAATCTCATCTCGTCTCACCTAAGATCTACCGGCCCTATTTCAAGGCACTTATGCTTTGATTTGCTCCTCGACCGCCAGTTTCGGCCTTGGCATCCGCACAGTGACATACGAAGTACGTATACGGAGTAGCAGCATCGCTTTCGTCTCATTTCTTCCCTGCTGTCGGCGCGCTTATAGATAATCCTGGCCCCGATTCGTTCCAATATGATCGACTCTAGCCTCTATCAGCACTGATGCAATCATGATCGCCTCATCTTTCACCGCGTGCTCATGTCGTAGAAAGATGTTTCCATCGCGTGAAATCATGGCACTCATGCCGACTCAGTGTATTTTAATGTCCACTAGGAGCCATCTGGGCTACCTATGCCTGGATGCCCTCCATGCCGGCGTCTACAATATCTCCTCGGCAGCATGTGTGATGATGCACTCTTCAAGTCCTTGCGCTTGTAGTCCCAAAGACCAAGACAGCTCAACGAAATATTCTTTGCGCCTGTTGGATTCGCAAAGGGAAAGCAAATAAAAGCAAGCATGCATGCCTAAATATCGAACACACGATATGTCAAAACGGCACACACGTCGGTATCTTATTGGTCTCTTGTTGTCTTGTCTTGTCTCTATCTAAGAGTGAACAGGAAAGGGGCTCGAGGGGACGAGCCCTTTATCCTGTCACCAGGGATCGCAGCTCGTCACGTGCGATCCCACCTAACCTGAAACGCCGAGGATAATCCATGTTGTGCGATTCCGACAGCGCCTCTTGTAGCATTCCATATTATATTCCATATTCCTATTCCTAATTCTCGAATTCTTCGATTCAAGTAATATGCAATGCAAGCTGTATACACAGCACTAGAGATAAATTTAATCAATTTTCGTGATATTGTGAAACGTCAATCATCTGCTCACGTCCAGCGAGTATCTCGTCAAGCAACAAGCCAAAAACAAAAAGCAAAATAATCAGATTCGCGCGCTCAAACCAAATGTTCCAATCGTACCGCCCTTGCCCCTGGGCCCCAAGGATAAAGCCAAATCAGGAACCCGTCCCGATTTCAAGCAAAAGATCCTCGGACGTCTCGTCTTCGTTGCTTTGAGCAGTCTCGGGCACCATCTCACCTATATCCGCCTCGATAGTGTCCGCTATCCTCCTCGGCGAACCCTCTATGCGCCAGACACCATCGTCCCAGAGCCGGAACGTGAATTCGAAGCCTCCGTGGCAATGTGTTCTTTTTCGTGGTTTCGGTTCCTCGTCACTACTTTTATCTGTCGGGCTTCCACTACTTCTTCTGCTTTCGTTGCCGCCACTAGCTGCTTTTCCACGGCTGGACCCTCGCGAACGAGTCCTGGCAGGCTTCTTGGGAGCCGACGGTAATACCAGGCTAAGCTGCGGTTGAGAGTTTTCGGTTTCCCTTTCCCAGTGGACTTCATGCCACAGCGTCTCTGTCTGCTCCTCTGGTATCTCCTCGTTGTAGATGACGACATCATCGGTGGCGCTCGTCTTGCGGGAGATATGCTGTTGTTTCTGGCGTTTCTGGCATTTCTGGGGCGGTTCGCTGCTCAGCATTGGCTTCTAGGAATGCGCAAAGGCAACGATACCGAGGTCGTGGAGTTGCGATCTCGTCTCATTATGGATCGCGTCAAGGACTTGGTCTTTTGGACTATGGGCTTTGGCCCGGCCCAAATATTCGTTGAGTCGCCGAGCGACTGTGTCCTTCATGTCTTGGGTGACCTGATCGCCTTGTAACATCACTTTGTGGCCCGCAAGGGACCCGGAATTCTTCAGTTCGTGCTGGAGAGACGTGCTTGTGTGTTTGAAACTCCAGTTGCACCCTGCTTCGTACGCCCTTGTCATGCCTGCCTCGATAACATTGTTTACCAAGCTGGCCTGATCGTTCGTGATGGATATGAGCGGTATCTTCGACGTCTTCCGGCGTTTGTTGCTCTTCGGTGTGGTAGTCATTGGGGCGGTAGACATTGGGCCTATTCTTAGCAGCGCCGCACGGGTTGCTCATCAGCCAACGGTAGAGGTGACGGTACGCGCCGGGAGAGGGGGGGAAGCGCGTCTTGGAGGAAGTATTTGTACGTACGTTTCTTAGTAGAACGCTGCGATTCATGTGCAACAGCTCCCATGAACTGGATGGGACGTGGCGTTGGCGCTGCATAAAGATCTTCCTCTATCTTCAAAAGGTCAGTCCCATCCTGAATGAACCCATTCGTATCCATGCCGGATGTTGCGGTAGCGGAATTTAATCCCGGAGTAGATCTGGAATATTGAAGCATTTGAGGCGCGACTGTTTGCATCTGAACTGAAGCAGAGGGCGTCGTAGCGAATCCGGGCATGGAGGGCGTGCACATGGATGGTGTAGATCTTGTCGTTGCCATTGGCAATGGCTGATATGGAGGTATAGTTCCCGGGGAGACCTCAGATGGCGGCAACCACATATGGGAAGCAGGCGTCGATAAGGGATTCGAGCCAGGAAGCGGAAGATTCGGGTCTATTCTACAATTTTTGAGAGCCTTTTGGAAAGTTTGCGGAGAATTGGATCTTATCAGGAACACGTTGTTCATTCTGCTCGGATCAAGTCTCTGAGACGGAAATTTGCCGCTCATGCCCCGAATCGGCCGATTAAAACCAGACCCGACGCCGGGTTGTGAAGGAGTCGTAAAATAATCCGTATTGCATCCTGTTTCTATGCCTGATGGGACTGAATAGGACTGCTGCTACACATGAGTTGGTCAGCCGCGACGGCATTCTCAGCCTCAACAATTTCACTCCCAGGAGTACTACTCTAAATAACTAAGAGGATCTTCGTTGTCAATGCTCTTACCATCTGTGAAGGGTCTTGTTGTTCCAGCAAAGGAAATCCCGACCAGCCCCCCGGGAAGAAGTTCTCAGAATTGTCGATGGGAAATTCCAGCAGCTGCGCATCTCCATTGAAACCTTGGCGAAGTCCTGTATCTTCGCGAGCACTGCTCGGCGACATGACGCCAGTCTTCATCGTCAGGGCTGTTGTAAGTGTAAGAGTTAAGAATGAAAGTCAAAACGGGAGGAAAAGAGGAGAGAGGAGTGAAAGAAGTAAAAAATATCGACAGAGTCGAAGTAAGAAGGGCAATGAATGGGGGGCTGGGTGTGACGATGAAAGTCCATGGCTGGCGAGGTAGTAGACGCTCTTTATCACTTTTGAATTTGGCCCTTTGGCGGGAAGGACCTGAATGACTTGATGGTTGCATCCACGTGAAAGGGCATTGAGAACAAAGTGAGAACAAAGTCAGTCGACCAGATGCCCCCGTTCGATAAGCAAACCCGGGCCTCCTGTGAAGCTCGGGCCATGCAGCACTAAGAAGTGAATCTGAAGAAATCGTGTTCAACACGCCCCATTACAGTATGTCACCGCCACGTTTTTGCTTACATGATCTCTTGATGCCGCATCCCAGCTCTGTGACACCATACTCCTCGTAGATACAGACGTATCTGCACCCGCACCCGTCTGCCTACGTCCGTCTCCGTTTCCGTTTCCCTCGGCGTTCGAGAGGTGCATCCACACCATTCTCATAGGTGAGAATTGAACTCACTGTATAGGCCTAAGCCACCTCCTGTACAAGCTTGCCCCATGACATCGCGCCGGGGTTCCCCGAACTTGAGAATGCTGAGCCAGCTGGACCTGCGAGAATATCTTCGGGAACAGATACTCTGCTTCCGTTCTTGTTGTTGATCCATCGAACCATGGTTGAATTCGTCTTGTTACCTTCTTCATCGGGGCTGTCAGCTCGTGCAGCAGCTGCCGCAGCGGCCTTGCGGTTGATTTTGGGAGCTTGTTTTTTCAGCAGTTTGTTGATAGTTTCCATCTGCAGTTGAAAATTAGTGAACAGGAACCGTTGCCGTTCGCGAAACATTGTTGCCATGTGACAAGATACAAGCCCATCTCCTTACCTTGACCTCTTCTGTGCGCTTCTCACTAAGATTGCGACGGCGTCGAGCCATTTCTTGCCGTCGCATGGACAGTTCCTCTGCTGTGAAGTGTTTCTTGACTTGCACCTCTGTTCAACATCATGTTAGGTGTGCACGAGAACAGTGCCAAGGGAGTGTGTTCGCTCGTTCTCACCATCAGACAGTTTCATGTACTCTTGAGGCTCATCCTCAAATCGGGCCCTCTGACGTTTTGTCATCTTGGTAAGGTCAGGAGACCCTTCTTGGCTACCATCCACGCTGTCCATCTCGACGTCGCCCCCGACTTCCTCTTCTCCTTCGGCATCCTCTTCTTCCTCTTCCCCTTCCCCTTCCTCTTCCTCCTCCTCTTCCTCCTCCTCTTCTTCGTCTTCATCTTCCTCTTCCTCTTCCTCTTCTTCATCTTCCTCATCCTGGTCTTGCTCTCGCGCTACCTCGATTTCTTCACCTTCTGCGTCCTCGTCGGCCATTGTCTCATCGCCGAAAGTCATCATTTGGTCGCCGTCTTCACTGTCCGCAGGATCACTCAGATCGTCGTCGTCGTCGTCATCCTCTTCTTCTTCCTCCTCTTCGTCTTCCTCGTCTTCCTCGTTGACGGCCATCTTGGCCGCAGCAGCTTTGGCAGCAAACCTGGGGGCGGGTTGTGACACGCGGATTATCTGACCTGCAACAGATGCGGTGGAAGCACTCATGTCGACATCTCCATCAGCGTCTTCTTCTTCCCCCTCGGCATCAATGTCCATTTCTTCGTCGTCAATTTCCATTTCATCGCCCTCAACATCTCCATACGCTTCTCTTACCCGCTTGGGCTTCGCGACATGGGCGTCTTGGTCATCTTCGTCATCATCATCATCCGGGCTAGAATCGACAACATAATTTTTTCGGCCACCGCGATTCCTAGTACCGTGAACAATTTCACCACCGTCAAAGTGGTCACTTCTTCTACTAGTACCCCGCGCTGACCTTGAAGTCTGCACCGTGACACCTTCGTCGAGGGATGAAGATGACATCTCTCGTGGAGCACAGGTACGGCCGACTCTGCGAGATGTCGCGGAACTCCTTCGATCAGTTCTAGCACTTGTGTCAGCCCATCTTGCATGTATAGAGATGGATTCGTTTGCTCTTTGAGCAGCAGAACGCCGCGGTCGCGTTGCCATAATTCGTCTTTGTTGTGCGATACAAGTTTAAAGCAGTGTGGGAGGGCAATCCAGCCTTTCTACAAAGAGGTAGGTGCGCTGTAGATATTGAAAACAAAGTCTTTTGATCGCAGAGAGTCGGGTACAGCAGTTGAGCGCAGTCCAATCAACGTTTCATCTTGCATGGGATGAAACAAAGGCAAAGGCCGAGATGGAGGGGCGGGTTGGTGTGCTTTGTGCCAAGGGGTCCAAATGGTTTACACAAAACACAAGAACAACAGTGAATAGAAAGAAAAGCTACGTTAGAGAAGAAAAAAAAAAGAAAACACGCAGGCAGAGTACAGAAAAGACGGGAAGGCATGAGAGCACAAGCCTGGCCGCCAAACACTGGTGACGACAGGCCAGCTTGGCGAAACAGCGTCGGAAATGATAGATTGAAAGCAAAACTATTGGCCAGTGTTGCAAGCAGCAACTGCGGCAGCAGGCACGTGTGCGCGAGTAACGCACAATCGCCGATTTAATCAAGACACGCACGGGTCGGCCAGACGGGCGAGTCAACTTTGTCATGGCCAGACACCGTGGTACATCGGGCGGTGCGATGGCCGACTTCCGGCAACGTATGTTGCGCGCGCAGCGATCCGCGATTGCCAAGAGCATCGATAGCAGAAGAAACACGGGGGAAAGGCTCAAAGGGCATACCTAAGTGTCTGCAGCTCGACGCGGCTGTATATATCGCGATTCGGATGATACGTGACTTCCAGTGCCGTCTTCAGCGGGACAAGAGACAGCGACGGGTCAACGCGGCAACGCGGCAATGCGGCTGGTCAAAGGACAAGCCTCAGTCTCGGCAGATGGATTGCCTCGCCCTCGGTCCTCTGGCTACTTTCTCGAACCAACGACGTGGTCCTGTCCTGTCCGTCTTGGCGGCAAATCCGGACTGTGGTGCAGGGAACGAGGTACGCCCGAGCCCTGATGCTGGCTGCAGAATCACTTCAGCCAAATTTCCGTCTGCCTTCCTGGAGACCCGAGGCAGTCTGGTCAGGGATTGATTCTGTTTAGCGATTCTGTGTAGCGAGTCGCGACGGCGCGGATGGGGCGGTATACGAGACAACACAGGTTGAGGAAGGTCTCGTGTTGAAAGGATGTCTGTGGATGGGTGACCCGGGAATGCGTCGTGTATAATGTCGATTGGCAAGCAGAATACAGCAGGTCAGTTTGCGTCGTCTAGAGAGCTGTGAGATTGCCGAATGAGATACTGGTGCGGATCACGCCAACTGTATTGAGACGAGACAAAAACTTGATGGGCTTTGAATCTTGATGAGTAGATGGCTCGATGGTTTGATGACTTTGAGACTTCGAGAAGCTCCAGAAACTTGAGAGTCCATGTCACACAAGACCCACTCTTCCGCATTTGCGAGCAGCCATTGGCCGTCCTTGAACCTCAAGCTCCATGCTTGTCACCCTCGCAACTTCGCAACTGGATGATGTCCTTGGGCCGAGGCACCTTGCTCCAACTCCATCAGTCTTGCTCCCGAATCTCGTTCTTGTCCACGTCCACCAATTCCCCTCCAGCTAGAACTGCAAATCTATCGCGAAGCCTGCCGGTTATGAGCGGCACAAAGGATAAACCAGGCTCAGCTCCCGTCTCGCCCCCGAGAGTTCGCGACGACGCAGACCAGCCCAGCCGGCAAGACAGTCCACCCGATCAAATAGAAGTTGCTCGCCGGTTTCTTCAAGAAGCGCACGTCAAAGCCTCTTCCCGCGCGAAGAAGACGGAGTTTTTGCAATCAAAAGGCATCCGCGACAGCGATATTGAGAAGCTTCTAGAACAAGAAGCGGAGCATTCCACCGACGCCGCATCAACACAGCAAGGAGAGAAGACACCCGGATCGGACACGACACAACCATCCGCAAGCGCCGACCAACAACACCCCCAAGAACAACTACAAGAGCAAGCCAGCGTCGTCCACGACCGACCCCCCATCGTCACGTACCCCGAATTTCTCATCCAGCCAGACCGTCCACCTCCACTCGTCACAAAAGATGGCATCCTGAGCACCATATACGGCTTTGCCGGTCTCTCGACCCTCCTCTACGGCACAAGCAAGTTCCTTATCGCCCCCATGGTTGAGACCACCACCGACGCTCGCAGTCAGCTCTATCGCACTACGGGCCAAAAACTAGATAGCCTAGTCGCGCAGCTCGAGAAGACCGTCTCCGTCATTCCATCCACCGCTACGACCCGACCTTCTTCATCCCAGCATGATAATGCTTCGGAGGGAAGCAGCGATGATGAGGACCCCACGGAAATGTTCCACAGGGATATAGGCACGCAGACGTCGTCTGTCCTCGAAAAAACGGCTCCTGCGGCGGCGGCAGAAGGACGCTCGTTATCATCGCCCGTGGGATCCGCCATAGACGGCCAGGCGGATCGCTTGACGGGCCTGACGAAATCGCTGGCCGTGTTAAGAGACCAGCTCAGGGCGCAAAGTGAAGGCTTCCAGGATGTCAAGACCGTGCTAGATGTGTTTGGGGACAACCTGGATGGTATGACGTACGGCAATGGCACTTTCGTGGGTGGGTACGACATTCACGGATCGACCAAGAAAAAGGAGCCTGAGGATGAGATTCGTAAAGTCAGGGATAATATTCGGCGGCTGAAAGGCCTGTTGTTGAGCACTAGGACTTTCCCTGTGTCGGCGAGATGAGTAGGGGGAGGGGGCTGCAAACGAAGAAACGGTATAGCTTTGGCTTTTGTTGGCGTTTGGTTTACAGGACAAAGGCGACGAATAAGCATTGAGCGTCTACAGGCGAGGCGTTTCTCTGTACCTCCGTGTAACGTACAACCAAGTTTTCCTTATATATATACGAATGGATGCAATGAAGAACTTCATGTCACTACGAATGTATGCATCTCTTATCCTAATTCCATCATCATCATCCTCGTTTCCCACTGAAATACAGAGCCATAGCCACAGCGCAAGACCAACAAACAATCATACCCCCTTGTTGTTTTACACACAAGATCCGTCCATGACTAGCCTCCCAGAGATGCGCCAGAGAATGAGACACTAACAGACATGGTGGCTTGCCTGTCCATGAAAAAAATAACACGATTCATCATCGTAATGAAAGAAAATAGGTATGATCGCTATAAGAAGCAAAAATGAACCGCCGTTCATGGCAATCTCGCTCCTTCCTTCTCAGGATCATCTATCCCATAACGCTCAAAGATCTGTTGCCACGGTTCCACATTAATGTGCTGATACCCGAAGCCCATATCAAATTGCGGCGTATACCACTTCAGAGTCGGCTGGAAAGTAAACGGTATAGGCCCCGGACCTTGATGGCCCAGGATAGTATCACGGAAAAAGTTTCGGCATGGTCCTTCCTGGGAGTCGGAATCCATCGCTGCTGTGCCGGGCGGCTGCAAGATTACTCGAAACGGAAGCGACTGTTGTGCGCGGAGGGCAACCGAGCTCGCTGGCCGAGGTGATTGTCGAGGTGATTGTCGGGGTGATTGTCGAGGTGATTGTCGAGGTGATTGTCGAGGTGATTGTCGAGGTGATTGTCGAGGTGATTGTCGAGGTGATTGTCGAGGTGATTGTCGAGGTGATTTTCGAGGTGATTGTCCAGGTAATTGCTGAGGTGGTTGTTGAGGCGATTGCCGAGGTGAAGGTCGTGGAGATTCCTTCTGTTTCCGATAGCCCGGCTGAAGAGGTTTCCAGCCTCGCACTGAAACGGCACTACTCTTGATGGGGAGCCTAGTTCTGAACGAGTCGCAGAGTTCGTCGACCCAGCGCAACGCACGATCAACGTCGTCACTTCCCCGGGGGTAGTTTTTAAATTCGCCCACTGGCCCAACCCAGACTTGTGCGAGCGGAAGTGTGTCTTCTCGGTTTCTTGTCTTCTTTTCCAAAAATTTGAGAAGGTCTTGTTGGGCGCCCAACAAATCTTCTTCATAGGTACTGCCCGAATCCGGGATCCTGCTTCCCAAACTAGGATCCCATATAAAGAAGTCCATTGTTTTCCAGGGCTTCAGATGAATTTGACTGGGACGGTAAATAGCAATCCATGGTGACCAGGTCATTGGTTGTGGATGTGTTTCGAGATTCCAAGGTTGATCGTGGCCTCCAGTGTAGAAATATCCAACGTAGGTGTTCTTGAACATGCGAGGCCTTTTTAATGCGTCATTGGTGACGTAATCGAAAAACCTTTCAGCATAGAATGAGAACCATCTATCAAGGTCGTCCGGGCCTGGAATGATGTCCGTTTGCTGAGAAGTAATATCTGGCCCTTTCATAACGACAGGGTACCTATAAAAAATCAGGGGAGTAAATGGTGGGTTTTGGTACTTCCTCTCAATACTCCAGAGCGCTCTCCGAATTTCCGCAAGTTCATAGGAGACAGTGTCTTTTAGTTGTATATGACTCTTGGGGCCTTCGTTTGAGTAGATGCGAGGGGAATCATCGTTCTCCGCAATAATTTCCACGAGACTTTTCGCAGCATCTTCCGCAGCATCTTCCACAGCATCTTCCACAGCATCTTCCACAGCATCTTCCACAGCATCTTCCACAGCATCTTCCGCAGTATCTTCCGCAGTATCTTCCGCGGTATCTTCCGTGGGTGACGTAAACTGAACTGGCTGTAGAGTCCGCGAGAGGCGCGTTTCTGACTGAGCAGTAGATCCAAGGACGTAGAATTTTCTGAAATGTTGAGTTTGGCATACTGTCCATGAACCAAACCAATTGACCAAACTTTGCTCGTCGTTACCGTCGAGCACATCAGGCGCGAATATGAGAGGCGAGTCCATATCATCTTCGGCCCCGTCCATCAACTTTCGCAATAACGTGTAGCACTTGTGCAGAGCCTCGCTCGCCTTGGCTCGCTCTGTTCCCTGACAGTCTGGCTTGCCAGCTCGTGACCACGATTCAGCTTTCTCGATGGCCAGTTGCGCCAACCAGGCTGTTATGTCTGATGCGACTGCCAACTTTCCATACCGAAAAATTGGGCTGTGATGCGTGTAAGCCTTCCAGAAGAACTTGATAAAATTATATGACTGTTCCGGCTGCGATACCAGAAAGCTTGGCGTGATCAGAAAAACGGTTCCCGATCGTAGAGTTCTACGCAAGCGATAGTCTGCCGGACCAGCTGGAACAGAATATTGATCTTTTGGGCGCAAAGAAGAACAGGAATACTCCCAAAAGTACATCTTGCCCGGATTTTGTAGGATAGACCCGAGTCGCGGCATCGACCGTATCACCCAGATGGCGTCTTCGTGCAATATCACGTTTCCCCTATCTAGAGATACGAATTCCGCCCATTGCCCTGGCATGAGGCTACTTCTGATTGTGCAGCTGCTATCCGACACTCGGAGCCATTGAGATAACATGACGACTTCTTGATAAGCACATTGGGGGAAGACGAGAAAGAAATTTTTTGATGAGCCTTCGGTTTTGCCGGTTTTGAAGAGCCTTTCGAACGTGCCACCGAGAAAAAATTCATGGGCACCCAACACACCCCTTTCCTGATGGGCAACTGGAGGTAGAGGCGCCAGCATCAAGTCTGAGATGGGAGGATTCGGAAGGTAGATGAAGTACTGGAGTGGTAACGGCCCTCCGCCTGCCTGGAGGAAGTCAGGAACATGTATCGCAATCGATATCGACATTGCGTCATTCAGAAAACAGACAAAGGCAAGCTGTCCGACCTGTAATCTAGTCGCCAAGAGGTCTATGAAAGGCTTGCTTTCAGCGTCTGCTTCAATGTTACCCCGACAGACTGTAATGTCTTCAATTCTCGCGTTTCTCATCTGCGACACGAAATCTCGCATAGTACACATATAGGAGAAGTTCAGACGAGGCTGGTTGTGCAGATGGCAGGCCCATAAGGATTTATTGTCCGTTGTCCATCCTGAAAATCCGAGCCTTGCGAAGCTTTCTGGTCTGGGTCCAAAGTGACAGATTTTGTACGTATTTTCCGAGATGGATGGAGACGGTGGAACGAATGTATCAGGAGGTGGCGGGCTTGCGAAAAGTGCCACTTTGTGTTCTCGAATAGGAAAAGAGGTTCCTGTTTGCAGCTCTCCCGGCACCTCGTCGCCGTCTGAGATGAACAGGCTCTCCCAGTCATCCGCGGGTCTTTGTTGCTCCTGCTCAAGATCATCCGCCCAGCGAACCTTTTTCTTTTTTGGGCCACTTGGTTCGGCCTCCAGAGAATCATCCCTCTGCCCAACGTTCTTCTTGTCTCTTTTTTCATCTGGCACAGGACCACTAGCACCCAAAAGTTTGCTGGCGCTCAGCGGAATCAAAGGAAGTGATGCAGGCGATTTAGCTGGGGGCCTGATGCCTTCCCCATCCCTCCGTGCCTTCTCTACCATCCATCTTTTGCGATAATTGAAGAATCGGTTAGGGCCCGACGCACTGAGCTCGCAGGGAGCATCCGAAACATTTCGACGACGTTTCTGTTCCTTGCCACCAACAAAGACGTTTAACATCAATTTGGAGGAGCCCGCGCTAGCTGCTTTATTGTTGGCGGATGTTGAGGATAGGCTTGTCCTTGATTGGTCCTTTGGTGGCGCAGCAACTAAGCTGTTGCTGAGTCGACGAGTTTCTGATATGTTTGATAGAGCGGTCGTGCTTTTACTGTCTGCCGGTTTTGACGAGGAAGGGCCCGGAGGAGGATGGCGATTCCTCCTGGAAGGAAAAAAGAGACTGCCTTTGTTGCCCTTGAATTTGTTGGCCGGTCTTGGTGCCTGTGGCTCTTGTTGTTGAGAGATTACGATCGTGTCTTCAGACGGCCCCGTCGCAGCCGAGCCCGTACCACTGTTGGTCTCCTCTCTGGTCGATGTTGTGTCGGGAAGAGCTTCGTCGGTTTTTACGGGTGGTTCAAGACTATCGTTCTCATCGGGACCTTCCACGCTGTCCAGCCACTCCTGTAGACTACATGGAAGAACCTTGTGCCTCAGTCCAAGAATAGTTCGCTTCCTGTTGCGGGCCTCATGTTTGGCGTATTGCGCACGAATATCGGCGTTGACGGCCTTTCTCCAGTCGCCGATGCTGAAGCCAGAAACGGTAGTTCTGCCAGTATCTTTTACCAGCGCGTCCCACTCGGCCAGGAGCTCTTGACTCAGGTTTTCGGCTGGCTCCCATGTGGCATCGCAGAGTCGAAAGTCGGACCATTCGATAAGGTACTTTTTCACACCTGCAACCTTGGCCTCGGCGAGTATTTTGGTGACGGTCCATTCGGTTTGCGAGCGCGATTCTTCCGACGTAGATGACAAACTCACGTTGTCACTGTCGTAAATCGAGCCATCTGACATGCCAGATGAATCCGACGAGTTTCTTCTCATGGACATGGACAACGTTTTCGAGCAAGTCTGCGGCAGCGGGGACTTTGATGTCGATTAGAACTTGGCAAATGGGTCAGGATCTTTTTGCGGAGACGGCGTGCATGACTGATCGGCCGGCAGAGTGATGCTGGCATCCATGAATCTCAGGTATCGGAGAGCTGAAGAACTGCTTATTCAACAGAGTGGACTGCTGATGGAAGAATGTTGTTTGCATGCCCTCATCTTGGCCGTGGAGTATTCGACGAGAACAGCCGAGGCGAGACACGCGCGGCTCGCATCCTGGTCCGTCCCTATTTCCAGTTGGGAACTTGGCGCGCTTCTTCACCACAGGGACGCACCGTGCGAGACGCGAACGCACTGTATCGGATCTGATTGCCACCCGCCGCATACATTATGATACAGCCCGAGCGTTGGGCCGTTGGCCCCAGCTTCAAGTACCTAAGGTATTTGGGTTACGGAGTAGAAGTCTTAATCAATTTACAGTGCTTCCACCTGGAGGTTGCGAGATGGCAGATCGTTCACGTGTTCCTTGCGCCCCCAATGCTTCTTTGAGCCATGCAGCAACTCAGGGGATTCAAACTTCAGAGCCTGTCCATCCACCGTGTGTAACTTTTATTAGACGGGTGGCTTGGTGCGGCTCTGGCTTGGTGAGCTTGTGTTGTCTCAAAGCTTCCCTTCGTTTGCACTACGGAGTACGGACTCCGGAGTAATAAGGACTTACTTATGTACAAACTCAAACTCAGGATTAATCGCCCAGAGCGTACCAATCAGCCGTCGCCGATGCGCGAGCCACAGCGGCTAGGTATCTAACCTATGTACCTACCTGTTACATTGGATACCTGGTAGGTACCTGCTTACATAGGTATATGGCTCGACTACCTATCATTAGATACTTTAGGTACATAGTTACATATCTCCCTAGAGTATTACGAAGTGCCCACTGCCAACGTTGTAACTTGTAGGCTGTAGTGAGGGGTACAGTGAGGTAGCCTGGTACCTAACGCATAGTAGGTGGTACCTACCTACCTACCTACCTAGGTACCTAGTGTGGATAGCCGGGAGCGGTCGCCGGTGCATGACCTGGGCCCTGAGAGCAACGACAACTCGGCCAATTGCCCATTTGATGGTAACTCTCCCCTCCACAACTGCACCCACAACACCACCCACTCTGTCTACCTTCACGGCCGACGGCATCCCGCACGACGACCCAACCGCCTTGCGACTCCCTTCGATCGAGCGTCTTGAATTTCCGTTGTTGAAGCAGGCTTGCCCTTCGACAGCGTCACCATGGCTAACGACGAATATGATGTACGTGATGGCCCTCTCGCAAGCTCTCGGTCTAGTCTCGGGATCGCTAACCGATGGCGCTCCGCCTCCTGCTCAACAGTTTCTCTTCAAAGGTATCGCTTCTGTCGCAGACAGCCGCCGAGCGCGCACAATCACGTCACCCAGTGGAAGCACACTGACACCTCCCCAAACCAGTTGTTTTAATCGGAGATTCCGGTGTCGGAAAGTCGAACCTTCTCAGTCGGTTCACGCGTAACGAGTTCAATCTGGACTCCAAGTCTACCATCGGCGTCGAGTTCGCCACCAGGTCGATCCAGGTCGATTCTAAAACTATCAAGGCGCAGATTTGGGATACTGCTGGACAGGAACGTTACCGCGCTATTACCTCTGCCTACTACCGCGGCGCCGTTGGGGCCCTGCTTGTCTACGATATCAGCAAACACCAAACTTACGAAAACGTCACCCGATGGCTGAAGGAGCTGCGGGATCATGCCGACGCCAACATCGTCATCATGCTCGTCGGAAACAAGAGCGATTTAAGACACCTTCGAGCTGTTCCCACGGAAGAAGCAAAGGCTTTTGCCAGTATGTGCATAGATGCGACCGGCCCGAGGTCTGTAAAAGACAGCGCGAGTACCTGCTAACGTTTTAATACTTAGGCGAGAACCACTTGTCATTCATCGAGACGTCAGCTTTGGACGCCAGTAATGTCGAGCTCGCCTTCCAAAACATCCTGACGGGTACGAGTCCCTCTCTCTAATCAAACCCCTCCTATGATGCAATGTCTGACAGCCTTGGTTCATTGCAGAAATCTACCGGATCGTATCTAGCAAGGCTCTCGAAAGCGGCGACGGTGCTCAGGCCACCATTGGTGCTGGCACAAACATCTCTCTCAGCAAGCCTGCTGATGATGAGGCTTCCAAGAATGGCAAGTGCTGCTGAATGACGCTGCACAGGCCGCCGAAATTCATTGCTTCGAGCAATGCACGTCACGTGGGAAACGGGTCCTCTGGCCCAGGACGGAGCACATGAAGATTGGTGATACGTCTTTGTCCATTCTTAGAAGGCGGTGACACTTGACACTTTAACTTTCTTTTTTGTTCTTTGTTTGCCGTAATGGTGGCTGGGCCTTTGTGTCGCAGGCAACCCTGCGGGAGGCACTGTGCCTCTGCATGTGTCCCAGATGAATATATCCTTTAATGATACTACACTCTCGGTGGCATCTCTCATGGTCTCTTTCAGGTCAGTAGAGCAAGGACCGGCCCATACATCAAAGAAACGAATGATTACGATCTAATTTGCCTGATGCGTCGTCATCGTGCAAATTTATGACCTCCAGACATCAGGGGCAATTTGCGGAGAATGCCAGGAGATCAAGTACGTAATTACAGAGTGTATCAACAACAACATCAACAAGTGAGCTGTGTTTTTGCTCCGTACCTGGTAGCTAAGATGTGGAGCCTGCGATGCCATTGGTCCAAATGCTGTCGCGCAAAAGATCACAATCTTATCGATAAGCACCAGTCGATCTACGGACCAATTTTTTTCGCCCGGCACATGCGCCTTACTCAATAGGTGTCTGTCTTTGGATTGCAACTCACACTTTGCCTTTCTTATTCAATCTTCCCAATTTCCTTTAACCAGCATTGTACGCGCGATTTCAGCAAACATGGCTTCCGTCTATAAGTCATTGTCGAAGAACGATGCACAAAAGCCCTCAGCGGCCAGCGGTGGCATCAAGAAAAATAAGCAGCGAGTCCTGATTCTCTCATCACGCGGCGTGACGTACAGGTTCGTGTGATTTTCCTTGTGCCGCGATTCATTCTGATCTGGTCCTAATGACTATGTCTTCATGCAGACACCGACATTTGCTGAACGATCTTGCCGCCATGTTGCCGCACGGTCGCAAGGACGTTAAATTCGACTCCAAGTCAAAACTGAACGAGCTTAACGAACTTGCTGAGCTGTACAACTGCAACAATGTGCTCTTTTTCGAAGCCAGAAAAGGAAAAGATCTCTATATATGGCTCAGCAAGGTCCCCAACGGCCCTACTATCAAGATGCACCTTCAAAACTGTGAGGATAAAACGAATGTGGGATGATGTGGCCTCACAGCTTCCGCTAACTAGTTCACGCGCAGTGCACACAATGGAAGAGCTGCATTTCACCGGAAACTGCTTAAAAGGTTCTCGTCCGATCTTGTCGTTCGACGCCGAATTCGACACGCAACCGCATTTGCGACTCATCAAGGAAGTCTTCCTACATACCTTTGGAGTACCTCAAGGCGCTCGAAAGTCTAAGCCCTTCATCGATCACGTAATGGGGTTCAGCATAGTAGATGGGAAAATCTGGGTGCGAAATTATCAAATCAGCGAAGAAGAAGCCTCTCTAGTGCAGTCCGGCGATGCAGAAGAAGGGGGTAAGAAGTCAAAGAGTTCATCGACGAAAGCCGCCACCAACACGGAAATCAAGTTGATTGAAATCGGTCCCCGATTCGTCTTGACGCCTATAGTCATTCAGGAAGGTTCATTCGGCGGCCCAATTATCTATGAAAACCGCGAGTTCGTTTCGCCCAACCAGGTTCGGTCTGATCTCCGGAAAGCCAAGGCCTCCAGACACAACGCCAGGGTGGAGCAGAGCGTCGGAAGAATGTCGAAAAAGGGCGAACTGGGACTGCGCTCAAGTGGTGGCGTCCGGCCTGCCAGGGACGAATTGGATAAGAAATCTGTGTTTGCATAATCAATGGCGAGGGGCGGTAAGGGGGAAAGAGAGGGAAAGAGAAAATGAAAGAGAAAGGGAATCTGAATCCGACGCGGCGCTGGGGTTATCTTGTCCATTGCTTTCGTCAAAGCGGTTTGCGAGGTGGAACATGCGGCGTTTACTGTAATGTTTGTA
Organism: Claviceps spartinae; assembly: GCA_018360215.1. NCBI lineage: Eukaryota > Fungi > Ascomycota > Sordariomycetes > Hypocreales > Clavicipitaceae > Claviceps > Claviceps spartinae. The sequence continues at coordinate 78,183 of SRPX01000021.1, read as the reverse complement.
CTCAAACTTCATTCAAACTTCAAACGGTCCTTCACGATGTTGTCTGGCGAATGCACTACGAAAGTCGTGCGCACTGAATGCAGTAGAATCAAAGTCTTCTAGGTGAGGGCCCTCCATATGTGATCGGGAGAATGGAGGCGTCGCATTCAGAAACCTCCTCATCAAGGGTATGTAGGAGGTACATTAGGTATGTATGTACCTAGGCACCTATGTACATATCCACCACGGCTGGTCAGTGGACCAGTGGTTCACTGGTTATTGGCTAATCGTGCTAATCGCACCAAGGTTGTACGGTGACTTGTACCTATTGTAACTTTGTAGGACAGTTCCTGTGCCGTCACATTGTTATGATTACCTAGTCGAGGGCCTCGAAGCTAGGAACTGTGCTGGTATTTAATGAGGGCACTTTCATAAGTTCCAACACCCTACCCTGTTTCTTCAACCTTTCACTTTCAATCATTGCCATGGCTTCACCAGCTGGGAGCGATTTAGGGAGAAGAATGGGACCTCTTCCTCGCTCATCTTTGCCCTCAATTCCTCTGAGCTCAGTCTGCCCTCGATCCAGCCCTAACGCCGGGGTCGCCAAACAATAATTCTCCAAATTGCGCGCTCCGTTTATTACTTGAGTAATAATTACGAAACCATCGCGGAAAGCGGAGGCTGCGATATTGCATCGGGCGTCCTGAAACTTGCCATCAACTTGTCGGCTGAAGCTCGCAGTTGTTCCCACCTTCGTGACCGCGAGAAGATACCTGCTTGATATATCCCGGGAGGCCACAATTACAAGGTGATGTGTGAGCTGCCGTTAACGGCAACAAAAAACTGAACATCACTTCCCTCATACCGCCACGAGGTTCTCGAAATTCATCATGTCTGTCCAAACATGTACGTTGGCCCGTCTCGCATTTGACGTATGCTATTCTGACGGTGATAAGATGATATTGATGTAGTGCTGTCTCGAGGTTGATCCTCATTCAAGCTTTCGTCTGTATTATTTTTCTCAAGGCACACAACAACAAGAGTCTTGAGGTGTGCACCGCAGGAATAGTGTTCTATCAACTGCCACAAAGACACACCAAACCTCACAGTCATAAATCACCACGCAACGGCAACCGGTGAGAGCGGAGTAGATTGAGGCACATGCTGAAGACGATTACTCCCCTTGATCTTGGCAATTTCAACTGAGGCTACCTCAAAAGACTCCTGTCGCTACAAAATCGCTACTGAAAATGGCAGCGCCGCATGGACATTGCTCGCGTCTCGCAAGCTTATCCATCGAAATTCTCCTCGAAGTCTATCAGCATTTGGACTTACACGCTATCTTTAGACTCTCCGTCTCAAACACCGAGTTCTACCACTTTTTCCAACGGCACAAGATTAGCATTCTACTTCCCGTTCTGCAACGGGACTTTAGTCCCTTTGACGAGTTTCTGCAAGCATTCACAGCGTCTGCTGGTGATGTCGCCGATGGCGGGCAGTACAAACCCCGAACGATTGTCTTCAAGAGATTTGCAGGTGATGCAGGCTTGGTTCTGAGTGGGATAGCCCACGTTCCTGCGGCATCTGGCGATGTACGCCGCCCTAGAAGTTTGCACGTCAGCAAAACTTCCACTACGCCCAACATGTCTCAAATGTCAGCCCCCACCGTCTTTTTGACGGAGAGGGATATTCCCGGCCTACTTAAACAGTGCCGGGTTGTACGCGAGTGGGAGGATCTGTTTCCCCATATGCGATGGTATCATCAACCTGAGGACTGTCGACTGCTTCGTCCCCATGAGCGAATTCGTTTCCGAAGAGCTTTCTATCGATGGTGGATGTACGGAGTTCACTTCCACGGGGACTCTCCCAGGCCACGAGTTGGTCATCCAGAACCTGGCGTGGACGATGTACGCACGAGTCAAATGCGCTACCACTCAACAGCTGAGCTACTCGAGTTGATGGATCTGCTAGAAACCGTCAAGGATGTCATCGTGCAATACATCTGTCCGCGTTTGGACCCGACTTGGCAACAAGTGAGTTTCCATTGCTAGTCAAGCTCCATAATACCAATGATCATGCTAACTCAAGGTTTCAGCATCCTGCGCAACCCCTGTTGGTAGAGACCACGAGCAGGTGCTACTCCCTGATCACGAGCTGGGACGACCAAAGCCGCTGGAGTCGTATTGTAAAGACATACGCCAAATTGAGTCCGGAGACTCTGCTGTACTATTTCAACAATATCTACAGCTACCCGCGAAAACGGCTCATGACCGAAATTCGGCTCGGACACCCTAACTTTGTCTTTGACCAAGAGTCGACGCAGATAGCTCTGCGATGCGCATTAGACGAACGGCACTGGCTAGAGAACAGGGTCAATTTGGCAGACCATGGCGGCGGAGGCATCCTCGACTTTGACGACGCACGCGATGGAGATCGCGACAGGCTGCAAAGTGATGGTAGTCCTGACGGCCTACTGCCGAACGGGTCCAAGTTTGTTGCCTCGCAATCACGATACTCTCCTAGAGGGGATGATGGGTCGTCCTTGGACGATTTAGCAGTTGGCAGACGTTGACTCTACGTTTCTCCGCACGTGCTGCCTGGAGGTGTCTGACTTGATGGCAGGTTAGGTACGTAGTGTGGTTTTTTGGTGTCCAAGCATGTGTTGACTGTGGAGAGGGACAACTGGGACAGTCAGGGCCCAGGAGATAGGCAGGACATCGTAGGTAGGGCATCGCAAGTGGAATAACGTGTGGGAGATCAAGTAGGTAGCGAAAGAAGTGCATTTTGGAATAGATGATCAGTCTCGAGCAGCGCAAATGAAGCATGTCACACATACATGTCATTGATTGGCGCGAGGACGGTGCGCTCATTCATGTGTAATAATCAGATTCGTAGCTGTCCCTAAGCCAGCAGTTGCCCACAGCTGGCACAGCCTGCAACAGCGCTCCCGCGGTGGGGTCCCGAAGTGTCAATTCCAATTGCGCCGCCAGTCAACCTTTACCTTCACTCAACCTCCCTCATAATGGCCCGATGCCAACTGGTCCGTCGCAGCATTTGAAGCGCCTTCAAAAATCTACATATGCAACCACGCGCAGAAGCGGAGACGACTCAAATCCACACGAGCCAGCTCCAAAGCTTCCCCTGAAGCAGCTCGCGGACGCCCCGTCCTGCGCCAGCCCGTCCCTAAGGGCCAAATAAGACGGTCAAACTGAGAGGCCCGTTCTGCTTCTGCCTGGGGTCGCCCTTTCTCACACGGGCTGTCGGGCTTGCTATTTCCGTTGCTCGGAGGGAGAGTCGCTGGCTGCTTGCATACATGTACATGTGCTATTGCGACTCCTCATTGGCAGGCAAGCAACATCTGGATTCGAGGTGAGCCGGCTTGCGCCTGGCCAGGTAAACTCAGAAAATTAGTGTGTGGCCCTTCTTGGCTACATTGCTGGGCCTCTATCAGGTAAGTCATATTCTGGTTTATTCTCATGCTGGGGGCTTGCAAGTACTGTCATGGCTATCCTCACTTCTCATGAGAAAGGGCCTTTTCTGGTCTGTAGTCTTTTGTTTCGTCCCCTATTGTCCACGGTACACTCTTGATAGAGACGTGCTTTTTGCCAGCAGACTGTCTAGCTTGGGGGGCTGTCTATGATTTATCGGGCCATATTCTGCGCCTTCATAATACATATTGAACGAGTACTGATGGAAATTGTCGTTCCAAGCTGATGCTCGTAGTCTAGTTTTCACTGTGCCTGTGGTATCAGCACACCTGGCCGAGAAAAAGCCGTCTGGACGTTACCAACTTGTCCCAAGGTCGCTTTTACTGTATCTTGAGTTACGCTCCTTACCTTGGCTGTTTTTTTTTTGCGTCGATGATTTGATGCCTTGAGATCAAGCTATCAGGTAGTTTTGAACATCGCGCAGAGATGGACATTGAAGATCATCACATGCGAGATGCCGAAGAAGCAAACGGCTTTGGTCCAGGCTCCAGCAATGGAGCTGGAGATGATGATGACACAGGTTCTGAGCGTCTTGTTTACGAGGACGACAAAGGCCATGATCTCCAGGAGTTAGCTCTGGAGCAGTTACGGAGGCGAGGCCTTCTTCCTACCGGCTGCTGTTACGATGATCGCATGAAACTCCACATGAATGCTGACTTCAGTCCAAACGCACACCATCCCGAGGACCCAAGGCGTATTCATGAGATATTCAAAGCTTTCAAAAAAGTCGGTCTCGTCTACACGGGTCCGCAGGCGGAGCTCCCTAGGATTCTCAAGGAATGTCCAACGCGGTACATGTGGAGGATACCTGCGCGTCCAGCAACGCGCGAGGAAATCTGCTTAGCGCACTCCACAGAGCATCTGGCTTGGGTTGAGCGTCTGGAGACTCTCAGTACAGCAGAGCTTCGTGAGCTGACAAAACAATTTGATCAAGGTCGCGAGTCCTTGTACGTTGGGAGTATGTCATATCCTGCAGCGCTTTTATCCGCTGGTGGTGCCATAGATACCTGCAAGAACGTCGTGACTGGCCAGGTGAAGAACGCATTTGCCGTCATACGGCCGCCAGGCCACCATGCTGAGTCTGATGCCCCCATGGGTTTCTGCTTCTTCAACAATGTGCCAGTCGCCGTCCGTGTCTGCCAGCAAGATTACCCGGACATATGTCGCAAAGTGCTCATTCTTGACTGGGATGTTCACCACGGCAACGGCATTCAGAACATGTTCTATGACGATCCCAATGTGCTCTATATATCTATTCACGTCTACCAAAACGGGGAGTTTTACCCAGGAAAGCCCCCGAATCCAGAGACACCAGATGGAGGTGTTGAAAACTGTGGCGCAGGCGCTGGGGTAGGCAAGAACATCAACATCGGTTGGCATGACCAAGGGATGGGCGATGGCGAATACATGGCAGCTTTCCAAAAGATTGTTATGCCCATCGCCAAGGAGTTCAATCCCGACCTGGTTGTTATCTCTGCGGGGTTCGATGCGGCAGATGGAGACGAACTGGGTGGATGTTTTGTAACGCCGCCTTGCTACGCACACATGACGCACATGCTCATGTCTCTTGCGGATGGAAAGGTAGCTGTGTGTCTCGAAGGTGGTTACAACCTTACCGCCATCTCAAACTCGGCGGTTGCCGTGGCGAGAACTTTGATGGGTGAGCCGCCTCCCAAAATGGCAATTCCCAAGCTGAACAAGGAGGCTGCCAGGGCACTTGCAAAAGTCCAGGCATATCAAGCTCCGTACTGGGAATGTATGAGGCCTGGTATCGTGGATGTTCCCTCGATGCACTCGCTGCAAGCTAGTCGCTTGCATGACGTTATTCGTAACGCTCAGCGGCAGATGCTCCAGGAAAAGCATAACATGATCCCATTGTATGTCCAAAGAGACCACTTATACAAGTCATTTGAGAACCAAGTTCTTGTTACCCCCTTATTACATGCTTCGAGGAGACTGCTCGTCATTATTCACGATCCGTAAGTTCTATCTCAGGGAGAGGTGCAATTCTTTTACTTTTATATCCTCTGGGAATAGTGACAGGCTCGAGTTTTATATCGATACCGCATCACCAGACAGATGCGACATATTGCTTACATGGACCTTTTTAGACCCAGATTGCTGGCACAGTCGGATGTGGTTGACTGTGTGCTGGAACCACACAACGCGTGGGTGGTGGGTGACAAGTCAATTCCATACAATCTGACCGGACACTGAAACGAGACTTAGGTTGATGGCGTGACTCAATACATTGACTGGGCAATTAGCCAAAAGTTCGGTGTCATGGACATTAATGTCCCGGCTTACACCACCGGAGAAGAGGTATGTACTACTTTGAGGCTTGGAAAACTTTTGACAGAAACGAAATTTGTGCTGATTCTGTACAGGATATGGACTCGTACATCCCAGGGTACAAAGACAGAGCTCTACAGGACCAGATCCAGCAACTTGCGTGCTATCTATGGGACAATTTCCTGCAGTTGTATGAGACCGACGAGATCTTTCTCATGGGTGTAGGTAATGCCTACCTGGGCGTAAAGGCCTTGTTGATCAACCGAGGTACGTACAAGAAGACGAAGAGTCCGTCCACTACCCATTTCATCACTAAACTGAGAGTGCTACTGACTGTGGCCACAGACTGCAAGTCCAAGATTGCAGGTGTCGTCAACTATGTTACCGGCAACTTGCGGCCCGTCAAATCAGATATTGATCCCGACCTATCCGCTTGGTACAAGGGAAACTCCAGGGTATACGTCGCCAGCGACCACGCCTGCTGGTCTGATCGAGATCTGACCAAGAAAGTGCAAAAGCGAAGATTTGGAACCGTGGTGCGCAGCCCAAAACTCAGCCTCAACGAGATGATGCAAGAGCATGCAGACCAGGCCCAGGAATGGATCTTGGCGCGGACCTCGACGGCGAGCCAGGGTGAGACGACTGAGGATGATGACGATGAGATAATTATTCCCACAAGCCGTAAAAGGAATAGGGGACATGCTTGAGTCGAGTCATCTTATGTTAAACCTCCTTTTCCTGGGTTTGTCTTTCTTCGCCAGACTTTTCTGGCCAGATGCATGCTCGGACAATGGTGTTTAAGATTGATGTAACGCTAGCGTTAGTTGTTTTGGCTTGCCATGAGCCGTGCTGGCAGTCGGGGATTCTCGCTTTCTAGGCCTTACTATTCGATTTTGGAGACATGTTCTTGACAGTTTAGGTTTTCCTGCATCCTTCTTGTTCCAACTATAAGTACTTAGACTAATTATACCATTCACAAAGACGGAGACGAGATTGCTTTGAGGAATCGCAGCCTGTTTTGAGCAGTCAATGTATGACGGGCTCTGCAATATTATGGGTGTTCAGTCATCGTCGATGCTACACATACTGACCAATGTACTAAAACGCCCGCTCCTATTCCAAGTATGTACATACATTAGGTAGAAAGCTCCCCACTGAGTCCTCAGTACCAGTCACACAAGTTCCGAGCATTGAAGTTTCAAGAGAGACAATCTCTAGGGTTGCCATGTCATGCGCACAGTGTTAAAGAGGGAGTGATGAAGCCACGCACTGTAGCGACACCCAGCGTTTTGCCGGTGCTTGGCGCCTGAAAGATGCAATAGGCAATGCAGCAAGCTCCTCGCCAGTGGCAGCAAAGCCGGTTTGGTTTCATGAACAAAGCTCAGTTGCCGTTTCTATCTTTTCTAACCATCGTGCCGCCGAGCACGTCCACGCCCGCCACAGAACCGCATATTACTTGACCATGGAGCGCGATCGAGATGCGCGAGGCCGACGGTTCGTTTTCATCTCCCTTCTATTGCTATTCCCTCCTCCGGCTGTTGTCGTCGCTGCAGATGTTGTCATGAATTCTAAATCGCATTCCCATTCAGGTACAACGATGGCGAGGTCGTTCGCTACGGCGCAGGAGAATCATGGAGACCTACTCCCCGAGGCGGTCCCCCTGGTGATCGATCACCCCCTCCCCGCAGACCAAGGAGTCCTGTTCGTGAGAGGCCGAGAAGCCCCATCCGTGACAGACTGAGGAGTCCGCCTCCTCGAGACCGGCCTAGGAGTCCTATGCGAGATCGACCACGCAGTCTCATTAGAGACAACAGGCCAAGGAGTCCTGTTAGAGACAGAGAAAGACCACCACGGAGTCCGCGACCCGCACGAAGTCCCCGTCCAAGGAGTCCCGTCATCGCCAGTTCTGATAGCTACGTGCCTGGCCGGTACCCCCCTCGACGACGGTCAAGAAGCGGCCTCGGGGATCGATTTCCGCGGAGAGATCGATCTCGCGAAAGAGACAGTCCGCCACGGAGGAGAGAGCGCACGCGGACCCCCCCGCCACTACCTGTACGCCGGTCACCTGGACCACCGCGGCGCAGTGTGTCGAGACGAGGCTCGCCTGTCCGTGACATGAGGTTTGAGAGGCCTCGCTCGCCGCCACGTCGGGACTGGGAGCGTGTGAGGGAACAGGAACGGGGGTGGGATAGGGATCGTGTTAGGGACAGGGATCGTGGGTTGGAGAGACGCGATGACAGGTTGGTGTTGCTCCCGAGATTGACGCATCCCAAACGTTCATACCTCCCAAACATTCACACATCACAAGCTTCATGCATCTCAAGATTCACACATCCCGACGACCTATACGACCCAAGGATTCATATATCCCGAAAAAATCATGAGTCCCGAAGGTTCTTGGGTCCCAAAGATTCATATATTTCCAAGTTCCATGCATATTCTCCAACCAAATGGTATGGCTCCAGGCTAACTCGAGAAATTATCCTCTTCGACATCCTAGGCGAAGATCGCGTTCACCATTTGTCCGAGAACGACGCGACAGAAGTCCCCCCATGAAATCCCCGCTCATAGCGCCTCGCGGAGCATCGTATCGGCCTCGGTCTAGATCACTGAGCCGAGGTCGATTAGGCGAGCGATACCAGCCATATAGACGAGGGACACCGATTCGAGAGTCGGGTCTCTCTTCCGCCATTACATCCCAGCCCGCTTCTGAGAGGGCCTCGCCGCGGCCTAATTCCATCAAGGCGCGCTCACCGCTGCCCTCCCGGGAACAGTCTCCCCATCGGACCACGGCCTCTGGCTCTGCTAGCATCAGAGGCACGCCTCGTTTCGGCCCTCTTGATGCTCCGTCCGCGGCTAGATCACCACCCCGCGGTCCGGCCGCCCTCAGAGGTGCTCCTTCCGCAGCTGCTGGAAGTCGGAGCTTATCCTCAGCCGTGTCATCCCCTGCACCTACCGTCGGCTCTGCCCGACATCCGCCCACCCCGGGCCGTGCAGATGCTCACAGCCCGACAAACCCTCCCGCTGGTCCTCGAGGCTACGTTCCGCCATCAAGAGGTGGAAGCTTCCCCTTACGCATGAGCGGCCGACCAACATGGGCCCAGCAATCGTCTCGCCAAATGTCAGGCCCGTCCCCCTCGCCCACCACTCCCGGCGGACCTGGCAGCATCCCGACCGGCCCCCGTGGCTCGCAATCCGCTGCCAGCGCCGCCGGCGGCTCCTCCACACCCAACACCTCAGCCAGGCCCTTCAACCCACCCACCGGTCCCGCCTCGCAACACGGCAGCGGCAGCGGCCCAAGACAGACCCTCGCCCAAGGCCTCCTCTCCACGATGCAACCCCTCATTCCTGGCGGGAAACTCGATCCCTCCATGACGCCCCTCGCCTGGGGCGTGACGCGGGATCTAGAGCCGCACTACCGCAAACTGCGCGACGAGGAAGAGAAGATACGAGACGAAGTACGGCACCGCCGAGAGCGGCTGCGCAAATTTCTGTGGATGTGGAATAGGCTTGAGCGGGAATCTCGGGCGTGGGAACTGAGGAGTGATTTGAGTGATAAGAGTATGAAGAAATTGGCGGGGGAGGGGATTGGGGGGGCGGCGTTTTAACTTTTTTGACTTTATAAAGTTTTGGCTTTTAAGTTATGATTTATGAGGGGAATATGCATAGTGTGCGAGATCATGCTACATCGGGAAGTGTGAGTAACCATTAAGGGGATAATGAAGGATATTATAAGGGGGGGGGGGGTCTGCGCGACGGGGGTGGGGGGATCATGGATGTGGACTCATGTGTCGAGTAGGCATACGGTGTTTTTGCATTTTGGCTTGAACAAGAGGCTATCCCAGTGGTTTATTGTATTTTTTCTTTCAAAGGGAGGGGGGTGGCGCAATGGAGTTGGGGGGTATGGTAATGAGAGGATCCATGCCCATGTATCTGATAGTGATACCTATCTATGTATTCCTAAATGGACAGGCTTTCTTCGTTTTCTTGTCCCTTTTTGGAGAGTTGCTATGGGGGTAGGTTTTATTTAATGAGGGCTTGAGAACCTTTGATGAGGATCCCTCCAAGTAATGAGTATTGCATTGTGATATTGTGAGGATGGGTGGGCACCGTGAGTGAAAGATTATGGCTTTGATGTGGTGGAATGGTGGAAAGCAAAAGTCGGTGCAAAGGTCCTGCTGAGGGCATGTCGGAGATCATGTGAATTTGATCTTATGGGTGCTCAGATCATGTCATTGGATGAAGAAAAGGTGTCTCATATTTTGGTTGTTACAGTTCCGAGTTCTATACGGAGTACGTAGGGGTACCTAGAGCATGTAACTCGCCTCGGACCATCAACAATTCAGGTACGCAGGCAGGAGAAAATGGGTCAAGTAGTGAAAGACTATAATAAGTTGGTACCTAGGTAGTAGTATATTATTGTAACACGCTTAAATGTTCGCTTTCCAGTTTATCCCGAATCATTGTTCTTCCTGCGCCTCAAGTCCCCCGAGCTCCAGAACATTTCGTGGCAGCTCCGCAAATTAAATGGCACATTCTTGTTCAGGGTAAGCATCAGAGAGAGTCGTCAGTCAATCTACGCGCCACCAAGTGGCTCGATACATTACCGCCAAAAAGACGACGAACAGCATCGGCCACATTGGGCTCACTTGGCGCTAGAAGACGACAACGTTGGCCCCATCGTCTTCGTAGTCACCGTTCCATTCCTCTTCCGAGTCTGAATTGTCGGTGCCAAAATCTTCCATGCTGTACTGCAATTCTCGTATTTTTTGGTTGTCAAATAAAATGCTCACCGTGGTGCACTTTCCATGTATAAAAGCTGGAGTTGCCGTCCTACTATTGTTCTTCGGTGAGTCATTAGTGGCGGAACTCTCGCGACCATGGCGGCTCTCATCCCTGTTCCTATTATCGGACGTCTGGTCATATTCATCATCATCGACTTCATCAACATCATCATCTTCGTCAACATCATCATGCTCGATCTCCGAGTCAAATTCATCATCATCAGTTTCTGGTTCCCTGTAAAACGGCCTGTTGTGTTGTTGCTGGTGCGTGGCTCTAGTTAAATCGGACTCCGCATGAGAGGCCAATAGCTCCACGTTAGACGCCAGCCTGCTGCTGCGCCGCGAAGGCGAGACGCCAAGTTCCTGCGTCTGCTTCTCTTCCGACACCGTCTGCCGCAGCGCTGTGAAACAAGCAGGTGGCACATAAGGCCGGAGGAATACGTGTTCCATCTTGTTGCGCCACGTGTAGCGCAAAATAGCACGCGCTTGCCAGGGAATGTCAATCATGGTTTTGATCACCAGGTGCCGCAAATCTGGCAGGTCTGGGGCACTGTCAATGATGGACTGTAGGAAAATTTCTGCAGCCTCCACGGACCACTCCCGTATATTTTCGATGCTGAGGACTCTCAGGCTCGATGGCCACTGGGGAATCTGGCTAGGAAGCAACGCTTGCTCATACATGGGGTCCGCATCGTTGACACAGTCATGGTGGCGATAATACGACAAGTTCATACTGAGCTCTCTCAACTTCGGACATGTCTCGTTCAGATCCGTCAGAAATGCCAGGTCAAGAGACTGATTGTGCATCAGAATCAACGTTTGCATCTCGCTGCCATGAGTACGGAGAAAAGCGGCAAGGTCTTCCGACCTGACCTCCCAGCAATTGATGAGCTCCAGATGAAGCAAGTTCTTGGGTAATAATGGCAGAAGGCGATCGTTCATCACAGTCGAGGATTCAAACACGAGATGTTTCAATGCCCTCAGTTGCGAGATGGCGTTGGCTACAGATTCGATGACAATACCGTCTTCGAGGTACACTTGCTGCTCTGTCTCTTCAGACGTGATTCGCAGCTTCTTCAGCGACGGTACCTGAAAATTGATCAGACTAAGCCTGGTGAGTTGTGAAAAGGGCGTGGTTCGATGGATGGAGACGATTGCATCGATATCTTCAACAAAACCGCCTAGAAACCTGCCACTCCATTCCCAGGTTTTTAAAACCGTCGGAAAGGGCTTATCATTGGTCGTCGACGTAGCCTGATCGGCTTCCAAGGCAGTAAAGACGTCTTCGGGATAGTGCCAGCGTATTATTTGATCGAGGTAACGGTACGGAGGCTGATCTAGCCCGGTGAAGATGATGAGTTCCTCGAGACGAGTGAGTGGGTGGATCAACTGAGACATGACCCCGAGTGGGACGATCTGCGTGTTGATTTGTAGGGTCTCGATCTTGGCACGGTAATTGAACAGAGTCTCTGATTGAGGTCGATGGAGCAAGGCAGCAAGCCGCTTTGCCTTGGCTGGGCTTTTTATAGTAGGGCAGCGATAGAGGGCAGTCAGGGCAGGTTCCGTGAAGGCCTTGCAAGTGATAGCTGCATGCAAGAGCCAACGAGTTGAGCCCACCTCGGTTGATCCGTCCCGAGCAGCATGCAAGAAAATATCTACCCAACAATCGAACGACACCCGTGGGTCTCTCCAATCAGGGATCTTGGAAATTAGACTGTGATCAGGCTTGGATGGTGTGCGTGAAGTCGCGAGCTTGTGGCGTTTTGCAGTTTGCAGCCGAGACGCACGTTTCCGCTTCTGTCCGCCATTGCGAAGTGTCCGACTGACGGTATGCCTGCAGCTTTTCGGCCTGGCGTCGTCAGCCTTTGTATGATTGATCACGGACGAAGTTTGGGTTGTATGCGTGCTCGTCCCGTGTTCGTTCGCTATGCGTGATGACCGACGGAGCGCAGCAGCGGCGTTCCCAAGAGAACTGTTTTCATACGTAGGCGGGGAAGGCGCATCGAGGAAATCGTCTTCATCTGATGAGTATTCGGTGTAGCTGAGCCTTTCACGCCTTTGTGGATGAGTCATGGCTGCGCGAGAGGCACGGCTCGGATTACGACGATTGCGAGGCTTACTGCGCTGGCGTGTGATGGCCATGACGAGCTCTGAGGATGGGAAGAAACGTTCAGAGTCGGGATTCTTGTGTTCATGGAAGGATTGCGACAATGTCAGAGGTAAAGTGATAGTCGATACGAGCTTTCGGGCAAAACTCAACCGTTTGCTGACGCGTGAAGGCACTGCACATGGACCTGGACTAGATGTAGCCGAAACGCCGACAAAGGTGGGACGATCAGCCAGATGATGGACAAATAGTGGTGTCGACCAGGCTACGCAGGAACACGGCGTATTTCATGTTGGGTCGTGGAGGAAAAGAGGACGCTGGTATGCCGACGTGTTGAGTTGCGTGTGCTGCGGCGTTGAGATAGCGTTCAGGATGAAGCTGGAGAAGTTGTTCATCAGGGGGCGGGAAGGAGCGAGGGAGGGAGCGGAACGGGTGGAACCACAGAGGTGGGGTACGTACCTCCTAGATACATTAGGTACATTACATAGGTACTGGATCATAGATGAGGCGCGGAGTGGCGCATAGCGTGGCGGGTACAGCGGCAATCAGCAGTGACAGCGACGGTATGTATCCCACACTTGGCTGCAATCGGGTAGGGGGTCAAAATCCGGGGACCCATGTAGTCACATCCTGGTTGCAGGCTGACCACCGAACAAACGATGCGCAATTGACGGAACATCGATATGTACAATCATGCACAGCCGATGCGCACGTGGAAATTGCCAAAGTGCTCACCAGTGAACAACAGTGAGTCAGTGAGTCAGTGACAGCCAATTCACGGCCGGGCCTGCGTGGGCTGCCCGCACTAGGCTATTTCGGGCGTTTTGACCCACAATACGGAACCCGCCGCCGTCCCCTGCACTCGCATCTCCTACGCGTCTTCGCGCCGGCCATCAACTTGCATTGCGCTGTTCGGGTTCCTGTCAATCTTGGCTTTTCCTAACACAGCCACCACATTTCTCGAAGTGTACTCTGTATTTCTCGGTCCTGCTTTTCCCTCTTGTCGTTCTTAGCGGACCGGTGCCGCGGGCTTCCATTCTAGCCAATAGGTAAACTTACATACTACACCGCGGCGTCCACCACCAACCGCACGCCATCCCGATCGCGACAAGCCCGACAAGCCTCGACGAGCAGCAGCGGCTACAGAAGCAATGCCTCGCCTTCTCCCATGCTTCCGACATACATAGTCTTTCAAACTAGCTCCATTGGCTCGCCGCGGGCCCTCCTTGGCCGGTCTTGTCGAGTGATAAATGGGCTTCAACCATGACGGCGCGAAGCCCTTGCGAGCGGACAGCCCCTTTCCTTCATCGCACCTGGCTCAAGGGAGTCAAGGCTCTGCAAAGCTCGTCAGTCATGGGCAACATTATTTCAACTCCTATGCAACAGCTGTTTCAAGACGAACCTGGCCATCATGCCAAATCTGCGAAGCGTCGTCGCGTCTCGTCGCCAGACTTGTTCGATATCGACCAGCTCGTCGCATCACCGCGCACGTCCGAGCCGGCCTCGACATTACGAATTGATGTTCTCAAACTCCTGCACAAGGACTCTAAAAAAGTCAAATCATACCAGGGAACGGCTCCTCGTGATGTGCTCACCAGCAAAGCTCGCTGCAAAGTCACAATATTCGATACCAGTGCGGCGGGCCCGCCACAGGTGCTGCACTGCCAAAGTCAAATGTGCGAACTGACCAGCTTCGTAAATCCTAATGGTCCTCATCGCATCACCCGCATCGAAATGCCTCAGCCTTTCTTCGTCCCTCATGACAATATTCTCGTCAATCGACCAGATGATGGAGGCTTCGATCTATCAGAGTCCTACGAATTGGTGGTTGAGTTGGAAGCGGCCAACCCTCTTCACTGGCCGCCCCTCAGTGCGCAGGATTTTGGATTACCAAACGAGACTTTATATCCATCAGGGGGTTCTAGTCAGCACTGGATTCTGACCGGCACGTTTGACAGTGTAGTTGGGCGTTTGAAAAATCCTTTGCACCTCTCCGTTAGGTATCCTGCCGATCAACCAAGCGTCAAGACCAACTATATTATGGACATTGATCTTCGATGGACCGCAGGCTTCAAAGCTTCAAGGAAGTTCGAAAAGGACTCGAAGCGATGCATCACAGCCGTCGACCCCGATGCTTCCGAGAGCGATGACGCCTTGAGCACTCGTGGCGGTCTCAATGCGACCCGTTATCGCCATCGAGTCGCGACCGAACATCCCATCGATCATGACGACGAGTTTGCAGTCGATCAGACTCCATCTCGTTCTCTTAGGACGAGAGAGAAGAACAAAAGTTATAATCTGAAGGTCCTGAGCGACCAACAGTTGGGTAGAGAGCGCAAACCGCGGGCTCAAACGATACAGGAAGCTGCAAGTGAAGGCAGAATACAATACGTTCTACCGGCATACCAGCCGGTTTCGTTGGACTTTTATCGGTGTATCACCTGTGGAGTATATCATGAGTCTATGGATCAATTGCAACTGCACCTGCGAACATCGCATCCTGCGTATGAGTACATGTTGGAAAGCTCCAACGACGACGGACCGCTTCTTCGCGTATCCGCTCACGGCGATTCGGGATCGTCCCTGCAGAAGGCACATCAGCTCGGACGCAACGTCAACCCATTTCATCTTCGAAGCGTGGCATCGGGGGACCCGGCGTGGCTCATGTCGCGAATGGGACTGGGCAATGACGAACCTCTCCGATCGCCGACGAAGAATGCCGTGGGCCGAACGAGGACTGCCTCGCCACTCAAAGCACAAAAGATCTGCACACGGCGGCCCGAGCCGAAACAGTCGAACAACATCGTGGTTCCCAGTATTTCTCAGCCTCTCTTCCACCCCGTCAGCAGGGCAAGGCTAAAACCCGGCCAGGCTGTGCCTCGCATCGATGCAGACAGTGACTGGCTGATTCACCGACACCGAGAGAGTATAAAAGACTTTTCTGATGTGACGCCAGCAGAAAAGGAATACATATGGGAATGGGATGGCTTTGTTCTGCGCGAGAACGTCACGTCAGCCGCGCACTTTCCCCAAACTTGGTTGAAGTTTGTAAAAGCGAAAGCCACTTGGCTTGCAGGCGCGGAGCAACGTATTCGTGAACTCGCAAAGCACGTGAGCGTGCTTCAAGCCAGGAACGCTTTGAATGACGAGCACCTTCAGCAGGCGTTTCGATATATCAATGAAGCCCGAGCTAAACGTCGTCTACACGTCTTGGACGAAGAAACGAGAGCTACTTCCAACCTATCAGCTAAGGACGAATCGACAAAGCATTCTCCTCGTTCCTCACAGATATGCAAGGGCACCAATGGGTGCGTCATCTGTCAGCTGCCGGTTCAGGGCCCGCGGCTTCTTCTGTGCAATAACAAGGTGAGCTTGTCCCCTCCATCTGTACTCTACAGCTTCCCATATATCTCGCTTTATGCTAATTCCCGCGCTATTCTCCCCCAATTCCCCAGGCTTGTTTGAAACGACTATATCACAGTGATTGCATCGAACACGATGCTACAATTCCAGTGACGAACCCACAGTGGTTATGTAACGATTGTGAAAGAAATACGAACGCGTCTGACTAGCAGGACGGACGCTCTCGAATGCTCACGAGTCCATCATTACAAAGAGCCTCTACATTGACGACATGTGATTCAGACGAGCTCAAACAAAACCCGCCAACATCAACCCCACGCTTTCAGCACGTATGCTCTCACGAAGAAGATAAAGATGAAGACGAAGAGGGAGAGAAGGAAGTAGAACGAAACAGACAGCGTCCCTGCATAACTCAGTAGAGACATTGCAATTTTGCCTCAGCACACAAAGCGTTGCTCATTAAATTTTGACTTAGAGGATAGACGGAAGCGTATCGACATGCTGTATGATGTCCTGTTTGCCATCTTTTTGATATCCATTTGATATCTTTTTTTGCTATTCTCCTGATACCTTTTTTTCCCTTATATAAGTTTTCATATTCTTGTTTATAAATAGAAGCTGGCCGGCTACTATGAAGGAATTACCTAAGCACTTGGTTCAGCCTCGAATTCTCGACCAAGCATCTTGCTGCTACCTCAGATCTGTCTCTTTCGCGACATTTACAACTATCAAATTCAGAGGGACCGAGTGAGTATGCCGCAAGTCGTCTCGGACGGACTCGCCGTCATGGCATGCCTCGCTACCTATGGTTGGCGCGGCGGCTGCATATGCGAAAGGGACCAAACTAAATAGGCGGTCAGGTCAGAATCGTGCTTGTGCATCCTTGACAAGTACAAACAGGGAGTGTATATGTAAGGTTCAAAATATGTGGTAAAGGCCAACATTAAGGTGCAGTTTTCAGATCAAGAACAATGTCAAGGTTGAGATTCATTTTGTACGTCAAGCTTAGGGTGTACACCAAGTACCAGGTCGATATTGAAGCATACAAAGTACACGTCAATACAAATAAGTTACACACAGAAAATCCCCAGCTAAAACACTAATAACACAGTTTCTCCAACGCCAGAAAATCGTTTACATTTCGTCCAGAGTTCCCACCCCGGACTTAGCCTGGCCCTCGCCTGACCATATCCACGGACAGCAGTAATTGTTGTGGCCCATTCAGCACCCTCTCCTTCTGTTTCTGCTTGCCCATTCCCGTTGACGGTCTTTTCTTTTCCATTCATCACGGAGACGCACCTCAACTATGTGGTCTTGTGTAAGAGGAAAAAACCAGCACATTTCTTTGCTTTGTATGACGTGATGGCTTCCCCTCCGAGGATATGCTCCGCACTTCTCAATCACAGAGTCTACCTATTCCGACTCTCCCTCTTCTTCTCCCGCAGCTCCCTCTCCGTCTTCTGACGCTTACGACTCTCCTCGGCAATCAAGTCAGTGAGGTCATCATCGTGCGCCCATTTCGCTCCAATACCCTCCTGCCGGCTCGTCTCCTCAAACTTCTGCTTCAGAGAATCCTTGTTAATGCCGTCGTGTTGGTTTAGCGAGTCCACGTCCAGGGCCACGTCAACGTCACCCGGCTTCTTGCGCTTGCGTGACAAGTCATCCTCTGAGCCCAGCACGGGCATGCCAGCGGCGTGTTGGCCGGCCTTGAGGTCGTAGACGCGGTTGCTGCCGAAGAAGCCCTCTGCGCGGACTTGTTTCTCGGGGAGAACGGTGTATGCGGAGCGGGGGGCGGACGATTCTTCCGTGTCGAAGCCGCGGCGTTCTTTTCGGAGGTCCAGCTCTCCACCGATGGAGGTCTCGATGCCGGTGCCGTACTCATGCAATGTGCTGGAGTAGCCGCCGGGGGTCTCGAGGCCGCTAGGTGTTTCGAGTCCTGCGGTATCGGCATCCTCGTCTTCGTCCTCGTCCTCTTCTTCGGATTCTTCTCCTTCTGACTCTTCTTGGCGAGGTTGCAATTCACCCCATAGGTTTCGGTCGACGGATTCGTTTATTTGTAATTGTTGTAGTTGCGCTTGGGCTTGTGTTTGCGCGGGTGCTGCGGTCTGGGCGAGGCCGAAGACGTCACCGCCGTACAAGGGTCGGTTGGTCTCGTCGACGGGCGGTTTGCCCCAACCACCAGGGTGGAATCCCCATGAGCCTCCGGGCGGTGGAGGTGCGTTGAGACCTGGAATCTTGAGGGTTGGATATGATGGGGGGGGTCCATTGCGTTGCTGGTTGATCAACCACGGTGGTGGTGCACCAGCAGGCATTCCTAGTGCTTCCTTGGTCGCCTCACTGAGCTCTCCTGGGCGAAAGTGTTGGAAGTCGACCTCAGCCTCTTTACCCTCGTAGTATACCTCGCCGAACCGAGTAAGCTCTGGCTTTGTCTGAAATCGGAAGAAGGCATCGTACAACTTTTGGTAATCGATATCCAGCTTGCCCATCTTGGGCGCGACTCGCTCCCTCTGTTTTTGCTTGAGCGTTTGCTCTGCTTGCTTTTCCAGGACAGCATCGCGCATCTCTGTAATACCCGTGTCGGCAATGAACTGCGGTAATCGAAACGCCGACTTCTCAACACCCCTCTTGGACGACAGGTACTCTCTCTTCAGAGACCAATGCGGCGGAACAGGCACGACGTTTCGTTGCGCCTTGATCTGAACGAGCACTCGGGGATCCGAAGAGGAGACGTCATGCCAATCCACGACTTCCGGAATCGACACCAGTGCTTTGAGCTCCGCAACTGATAGCTTGTTCATCTCCTTTCGCTTCTTCTTAGACATCTTCGGCTTATCTTGGTCCTCCTCGTCTGGTATATTGTCGTCGTCGCCTGTCATGACCACCCCTTGATTTCCCGCGTTTGCTTCCTTTGCTACCACATCTTCGTCTAAAGCCGCGCCAAATTTGCTGAAAATATCTTTGTAGACAGCATAGGCAGGATCGTCGTCTAGTAAATCGTCATAGACGGTTGTGTCTGTCACAATGGCAGGCCCAGTTACACCGGCGTCGCCATTTGTCATCTGGGTGTCCTCTTTCGAATCGGTGGTCTCGGTTTCCTCGGTTCTGGATTTTTCCTGGTCCTGGCCTTGGTCTTGGTCTTGGCTTTGTTGCTCTGGTTCATGACCGTTGGGGGCCTGAGTATGTCAGCATAAGCATATTGATGATTCAGGATACATACCGCCAACACTGCACCACCGCAACTGGAAAAAATAGATGTGACAATCGTACCTGTGCTGGCTTATCCTTCTTCTGCTCCTTCTTTTTCGCTCTCCGCATTTGGTTCTTGGTCATTTTTATAGCGGCCATGATGACGAGGGGTTTTGCGCCGACGCGCCGCCTCGTTGCTTGGGAAAGACTGCTGGACGGGCAGATTGGGTCAAGAGCACAAAGACTGCGTAGATACGCACGACAGCAAGTATTTGGCGCTTTGGATCTCCGCTCATCACCTTGCTCAATTACAGCGCGGGTTGGGGATCCTCAAGACTCCGGAGCTTCTGGAGCTTCGCTCGACGCGGCGCCAAGCGCAAGATGGTCATCAACGTCCCCAAAGTGCGCTGAATAGGATAGTTTCGGGTTCTAATCGAGAGGTTAGGAGTTGAGTACGAATCGATCCGACGGCTCGGCACGAGTAAGATGAAGGGCTTCGCGACACGGGATTCAAGCACGCTGGGAGGCTTATCGACAAATCTCAGCTCGGCGTTAGGCGTCCCGTCGGCAGATTGCCGGATAACAGGGCGCTGCGCGTAAACTTTGGCGCGGCTACAGTATGTACCGAAGTACCTCATATGTACTATGAGGTATGTACTCCCGTAGCTCACTCAGTGGCCAATTAGCCCTCCCAGCCGTGGCCCCTGGACCCCCACATTGTCAACCTTTCTGAGAGCACCAGACGAACTCCTTCTTACGCCACCATGTGAAGCATCGCAAGTTGCAACAACACAGGAGTCTGTCCATCTCCTCCACGCTCAGCCGTGTAGCTCGCCATGACCCGATCGCGGTAGATTGTGTCCAGAAGAAACCCCAATCTTCTCTTCCCGTCTTTCATTTCGGCAGCTTGTGTAGCTCCTCTTTTCCTACGACAGCTCGCCGTCCCTGCTCGCCCGTGCCAAGAATTGCTATCGCGATAGCCGGACACCGATTGCGACAAAGCCTCAGATTCCGATCGCCATCGCCGACAACTATTGGAAATCCCTCCACGTGCGATTGCGCCCCTCGATCCTTGCGCCGCCTCCCTGCGACATTATCAAGCTGCCACGCTGCATGTGCCGATGGAAAAGTTCCCTGATCACATCGACGCGCCGCAGATGGCCAATGGCAGCACTACTCGATCGCCGAGTCCCCTGAAGCCTTCTTCAGGATACGGCCTGCCCAATGGGAGTAACATGACGTATATAGACCGAAGACCGACACCTCTGCTCAAGGTTCAGAATGGCACTGTGGTGAATGGTCAACAGCCAGGGCTCGCGCCATGGTCAGCGTCTCACAGCTCCGCTCGCGGTCATGGCCGACAGAAGAGCTTGAGTGATGCCTTGAGGACTATCCGCACGAGGAAAGGCAGCGTTAGCCAAAATGCCCATGAGATAGCTGATGCGCTGCGGGCTCCAGTCTCTCCGAAGCTCGTCGTAAGTGACAAACACTAAACACCATACTTGTCCACTGTTGTGGGCGCAATTTTCTTCTGCGAATACCCGCCTACTCGTCCACTCGCTGATGGGATGTTTTGCGGTCCAGATACTGTGTTTAATGTGGTACACATCCTCGGCTCTAACCAACACATCCTCGAAATCCATCTTGAATGCCTTTGACAAGCCAGCGACGCTCACGTTGATCCAATTCGCCTTCGTATCGTCTCTGTGCATCTTCGTGGCATGGCTGGCTGCTCTATTCCCCGTCCTCCGTCACAAAGTCTCCGCTTTACAACACCCTATCCGCCTGCCATCTCGACGCATCATCACGGCGACTCTGCCCCTTGCGGCCTTTCAGATTTTCGGTCACCTGCTGAGTTCTTCAGCGACGTCCAAGATCCCGGTCTCGCTCGTCCACACCATCAAAGGACTCTCGCCTTTATTCACCGTGCTGGCTTATCGAATTTTCTACGACATCCAATACCCCCGAGCGACCTACTACTCACTGATCCCTCTGACCAGTGGAGTCATGCTGGCCTGCTCGGGGAAAGCAAGCTATGGCGGACAGATGATTGGAGTCATTCAAGCACTATTGGCAACACTGATCTTTGTCAGTCAAAACATTGTCTCCAAAAAGATCTTCAACGAAGCTGCGAAAGCCGAATCAGAGGGCCCAGGCATCCAGTCCCAGAAACTCGACAAACTCAATCTGCTCTGCTACTCGTCTGGCATGGCTTTCATCATGACACTGCCCATCTGGTTCTGGAGCGAAGGCATCACGCTCCTCAAAGACTTTCTGCACGATGGCGCTCTCGACTTGAGTCACAAGAAGGATGCGATGGACCACGGTCGTCTCACCATCGAGTTCATCTTCAATGGCGTCTTCCACTTTGCCCAAAACATGCTGGCATTTGTGCTATTGTCCATGGTGTCTCCCGTCACATACTCGGTGGCAAGTCTGATCAAGAGAGTCTTCGTCATTGTCCTAGCCATTCTCTGGTTCCGCAGTCCCACAACACCGGTACAGGCCGTGGGTATTGCACTGACGTTTCTCGGACTGTACATGTACGACAGGACGAGCGAGAGCAACAAAGCAGACAGGAAAGCTCGTCTGATGACGGAAGCCCGCACGGGGACTCCCTTGCTACCTCTGGATGAGAAGCCAGACCGGTCACCAGTCGTCACTTTACAAGAGTCAGTCGCTGGGGCCAACTGGGGTAGCCCTAAAACATCACTCGATTAGTGCTGATGTTACTGTTTTTCTTCTCTAATTTATTACATTTTTTTCTCTTTTCCTGTTTTCGTTTCAACATCATTGCAGGGAACAGGCAGGGCCTAGGGCCTTATGTCGCGTGCAATATACAGATTCCCAATGTCCGACTACACCAAGCATATCTCTCTTCCAGCGCTCATCATACACAGCGAGAAGGGCTCAGGAAGACAAATCCTGCTTATGTTCATGCTTTCACATGTATAGCGGAGAGGGGGGGTAAATTGCATTTACGCGCAACAATAGGCGAGCATGACATTGGCGTTCTTATCCGATTCTGGTCTTTGTTTCCGGTGATCCCCGTATCTTGCCCGATCTTCACACTTCTCGTGTGTACAATTTACGAAATTGTTTTCCACATTTCGTTCGTCATAAGGAAGACAGTCTCTTTGCCGGGCTTTCTCTGCTACTTTTCTCATGCCTCAACAGTTGGGAGAGGGGACAGCCGGATGATCTTTTGCACTGGGGGCCAATGTAATTAATGATGAGATTCAGGGCTTTTGTGACATTTGTGAGTGGGCATCATGTTTCTCATCGCTTCCTACTCCATGGAGTCATTCTTCTAAATACCTGAACAGCCTTTCTTCTCCTCAATCCACCATTCCCCTCTCATTTACATCCCTACTCAATCAACCACTCCTCCACTTCCACCCCAATACTCCTCCCTATCCCCCGAATAGCCTCCCACCCAACATTAACACGCCACTTGCCCGCCCGATCCATCACATCCCCGCTCCCAACCCGGACCAACAACCGCAGACTCGCGAGCGTCGCAACCGCCATCCCCAAATCGCCATCCAGACCCCCCGCCCCAATGGAACCACTGCCACCCTCAGGAGCCCATTCCCCGCGCACGGCTTCAAAAATGGCCATCATGCGCTCCAGGACAAAGGCTCGTGCGCCGAGGAGCTTCCTCGCAATCTTGCGGTGCTTGCTCCGGGGGCCCCCTCTGCCGCTGGCAACGAAGCCGCCGCCTCGTCGGCGTTTACGCCCATGATGGTGCGTGGAGAAGAGCGTGAGGTCGTGTTTTGTCGCGTTGTGGGATGCGAGGTAGGCAGCTAGAAGAAGAAGGCGCGCGGCGATCGGCAGCAGGGCTGTTAGATCTGCCGCCGCAAAGGAGGGAGTTGATGTGATATTGCTATTATTAGCAGCAGGCGCAGTATCGCCGCCGCGTATGGATCCATTCTTGGCGATTGTATGACTATGTGTTGAGGTAGATGCAGTTGCAGATGCGTCGGCAGAGGGCACTTCGGGCCGCGCAGCAATAATACTCGGGTTGAGCAATGATTCATCCTGGAAACGACCCCGGACAGCCACGAGAAGTTTAGAAAACTCTTTGTGTGAGTGCGTCCCAGCCAGCACTGGGGCGATGAACCTCGGCCACAGCGCCCGACAACTATGCCGGAACGACGGCAGTGTGCGCGCCGCAGAACGCACAAACGCATCATGAACGGCGGCGCAGAATCGCGTCCATAAGTCGCGTGTTTCCTGCTGCGTCAGGCGGGCTATCGGCGTCGGGGGTGGTGAGAGGGCAAGTATACGGACGAACTCAGACTTTGTGTATGGCGGGAAGTGAAGGTGTGCCGAAGGGCACGTCCGGAGAAGGCTGGCCGGCGGAGCCGTCACGATGAAGACGCACGTAAGGCAGGGTATCTGTGAAGGTTAAAGACGTTAGCAGATGCCGCTCATTCGACACGTATCGTCTTCATGAAATGTAAGAAGGATGAAGACCGAAACACACGTACTATTTCAGATAACCGAGCCAGTCCTGGCAGCAACGTCGGAGGCGCCTCTCTCTGCCTATCAATCGCATCCAACACCAGCACAAACCTCCATCGCGGATCCGTAGCGGCTGCCTTGTTCAGCATCGTGTCTAGCGCCACAGATAACTGCGCCAAAGTCTCGCATCGTCTCTGTGTGCGCGCCCTCGAGACCGAGACCGCGTCACCAGAGCCGACTCCCGATCCTCCTCTTTCTTGTTCCAGAAGATGGACAACGGAGCCCACAATGCGCTCAAATAGATGCCGACTCGTGATGCACTGCGCCGCGTTGACAGTGACGTATTGGAATGTTGATCCTTTGTACTGCGGCTGTGTCCGCGAAGCCGTCTCGATTGACTCGCTCAGCCGCGCAAGGAGATGCTCTGTGATGCTCGACTTTCCCGTCGCTTCGGTGCCGTGAAGCACAATATTTCGGCATTGTACTGCGTCGGGCTGCGGAAAGAGGAGAAGGCATAATATATATAGTTAGCATCTTGGTCGAGCGGCAAATCCATCTTCTTCCTCCCATTGAGCAAGCGGGAAGACGTACAGACGGGAGGAATACCCCCGTTGGTGAATTCGGGTTTCGCAATGGCACACCTTGCTAGATGCTCTTGAGATGCCATGGGAGAAGAGGCCTAGGATGGTCTTACGTGTACGAGGGTGGCCAACGATCGGATCTGGTGCTCGCGGCCCGGAAAGCTCGTCAACAGCGGGGCAAGGAGCCCATCGTCTAGTGGGCAGAAAGGCGAGTCCATCCTGTCGGGCAAGCATGGGAATGATCTGGGTTGTCTGAGAAGCACCGGTGCAATTCACGAGGGACGGCAGCGACGTCGGGTGCGAAGTCTTGGACTGGGTGAGGGCATCTGGTCACCTGGTGAGACGCGTGGTGGCCGGATTGGCGCGTTGAAGAACGTTGGCCGTCAAGGGATTGGGACCCACCCAGATCCAGAGCTTGGAATCGATTCAGAATGTAGGTATTGAATTTGAAAGGCAACCTTAAAATATCGAGACCCACCGCGGCTCAACGGCTTCCCATAAAACGCCCTCTGAATGCCTTCTCCAACGCCCGCTTTGGAAGAAAAGACCTTCTAGGCCATGAAACTTTACATCAACCCTCCAAACGCCAGAATAATCAAAATATCTCATTCACATCGTGCCTCATCCCCAGCGGCATCCCATTCGCCCTACGCCACCACCAACACCACTCCCTCGTCCCATCATACATATCCTTCATGAGATCCCGCCCCGAACGCGCCGCCACCATGGCCGTCCCGTTACAGCCTCTCATACTCATCGACCCCTTTATGTCGATTGTCACGGTTGTCCCTGTAACAGACCAGCACTTGCGCACGTCTTGAATCATGTTCTCCGAAAAGGTCTCAATGTCTGCGTCGGAAAACCTGTCTGCTCCATCGCCTCTCACTCCTCCGGAGCCTCCCTGGCCCTGCGCCCCTGGACCTTCCAGCTCGGGTACGAATAGGCGGGTAGTTTCCAGCTCTTCTTCTGGAGAGGCCCATTTCTTTGCGCTCCTCTTGTTGAGGTGGTCTTCTGTTGCACGGAATACATCCCAGAGACTGGCCAGAATGCCCCAGAGGCGTGTCCAGCTTTGTGATATGGGCTTCGACATGGAAAGCACGTAGATGTAGGGCCAGAACAGGTTTTGCAACGCAATAATCTGCCTCATCAGGTACAGCTGCCGGAGTGTCAAGTTTCCTGTCCTGGTCCCGATACTTTGCACTCCCTTCCAGATCGTACGGTAGAGGATGCATATTGCTGGTGTGTCTTCGTGGGTAAGCTCTTGCGAGACGACCTTGTCGGCATAGCACCTCTGAAGGGCCTCGAGATAAATATCGAGTAGCGGGAACGCATCAGACTCCTGGAAGACCACTTTGATGACGGCGGGAAGCATTTTGCACAAGATGAAGTTCTTGATATTCGCGTTGGCCATGCTTTTAACCAACATGCCAATCTGCTCGCCGATGGTCTGATTGGCAATTGAAAACTTGGCATTGTTAAAGAGCAGATAAAACAGGGGTCGGCTGCTGCGGACATCGCCGTCTTGCAACTTGAGGCCGTAGGACACAATGCTGGCTACTTGCAGCTGGGGATCCTCAACAGGTGGCGAGTACTCCTTGGTAATTTGATAAAAGTAGCTGTCGACGGCGCAGATATCGGCAGCATGCGTCTTGATCAACGAAATGATGTTTTGGACAAACAGGACAAAGTCGTTGTGTTGTGTGTGGTGCATCTGGCTCGTTGTTTTGAGGTCGCTCTTCATCTGCTCCATGGCTAACTTCAAGGCTGTGGAGTACTCTGCTGATAATGTTCTATGGAGACTTGGACCTGCGTCTCGTAGTGATTTACGCATGGACGAGACTGCGTATTCGAATAAGTCCCGCGTCATATTGTAATCAGGTAATGTGCACAGCCCAGCAATTGTGCTTGGTACCAATGTCATACCATGACGATGGAGTTGCTGCCCAAGCTGTACTTCATAGTGCAGAGATAACCGAGGCTTCACGAGGCAGCAAACCCATGCTTCAACAAGATTGAAGCCGATGTCGTCGAAATTGTCAAGATCATGTTGCAACAGCGTGGAAATGAACAATGTGAGATATTTTCGATGGTGCAAGTCCAGCTGATGCGGCAATGCGTTGAACATCTGATATTTGCTCTTGTTGAAGAGGTCGGATGATCTTATCAAGCCACCGTTGACGAATCTCATGCTGATTCTGGCTGCAACGACCACGATATGCTGCATACAATCATCATCATCTGCTCTAACCATCCTGGCTGACTCGGTCGCCATGAAACGCGTCGAGAGTACACATCGTGCCATGCTGAAGAAGCTCCGGGATAGCTCCTGATCAAGTGCCAAGAGCGCGTCGTCTGCCACGGCTGAGTTTAGCAGTTGGCTCTCGCTCTGTTGGCTTTCTTCCTGTGCCTTGAATTCGTCAATCTTGATCAACATGACTTCCAGGGTCGACAGTGATGTACGCAGGATCCCACAGTCCAAGTCAGGCGGCGAAATGGAAAACTGGGTGAAGATGGTTCGCAACTGAGCCCGGTTCATAGCGAACGTGGCAGACGCCAAATCGGGCGCATGTCTCACGACATCGAGGGAAGCACGTGCAGATACGTAGAGAACCTCCATCAAAGCAGACTTATTGATAGCAATCGTCGTGCGCACCACTTCTTCGCTTACGGAGTGGCTGGCTTCTTTGCCCAGGGCGGCCAGCTGCAGGGCAACATCAGAGGCCACTGAGTGATATTGCTGCATGACTTGATCGAAAAACGTGTTTCGCCACGCATGGAACGGCTTCCATGATGTCCAGGCTTCGCCCGACGCGATGACATATCGAGCAACTTGATTCCAAGCCCGCAAATTGATCAAGCAGGCTTCTTTGTGAGAGGTCACAGGAACAACAAGATGTTGAATGAGGCTCGGAGACGGACGATACTCGGGCGGCGCCGCCCAAAAGAGCACGCACAGCAGATCATGGTGATTCCTCAGTGCTGCAAGATCGCGCTCGTGAACCTTTTCGTCTTTGTTGTGTTGTCGATTGTGATTAGGCACCGTTCTTGCCACCAGATTGCCGACATCCTTCAGACATCCAGCATCCCGCATCTTCTGTATAGCGATCGCTACCAGCTTCAAGAAGACATGGAAACATCGGTCTTCGGGTTCAATTTCCAAAGTAGGCCGGCCAGCTAAGTTTTCGAGGAAGGATGGAGACTTGTATACCTCCTCGTTTCGGAGATGGGCAAGCTGATGGGTGCCGAAAAAGTCAAAGATCAATCCGATCACACTGACGCATTTTCGCCATCCCCACTCCTGGACGAGAAAATGACATCGTCCTACGAGAGCTCTGCAGTAACTGTTGAAACTAGCAGCCTGATGCGAGTTGGCATTGTACAGCTGAAAAACCTGCTTCATCAATGCTTGAGGAATCGCCCAACCATCAGATGTTGTCTCATGCCGCTTGCCAGCCAGAAGGACCCCAGAGTCACTGAATTCGACAAGAGGGAGCAGCACAAACATGGTTTGCCAAATCCGCTCGTGCTCCTGTGCATTACTTGCATCACTGGGTGAGGACCTCCGCTCTAGGCCGATGTTCAGCTGCAGTAAATCCCAAAATGAGCCTCTGCGTATCTGAGCCAGTTCCAATACTCTCATGGTCATGACCCAAGAATGAATCGCAGGAGTATCATCGCGAATACCCCTGTCTCTGGTGTTCGGAATCTCGAGTCTGGTATACACTGATTGGAGGCTTTCAATACCAAGCTTCGTAAGTACTAAGATGTGTGCATTTGCGAGGGCTTTGAGTACTTCTTCGCACGCAAATGATTCTGTCATAAGATTCGGATCCTGGCGGCAAATCTTGAGCACCACCAAGGCCATCAAAAGCAACCTGTCGTACACACGCAGGATAAAATCCATGTTCCGTTTTGCACAAGATTCAAACATAGTTCGAGTAGCAGAGACGAAGCGGGCGTTGAGAGACGAGAGGCATGCGCGAGCGCGGGACGCAAACAACAGCTTTTGGCCTTCTTCCACAAAGCTGGTTGAACCTTTGATGTAGCTCAGTAAGAAGTCCATTGCTTGGATCGGAGTCGACTCGCAGAGCTCGGCCCTGTCAGGTTCTGCGATTTGTGTTTCTAACTGGTCTGCGACAAAATCCAGGACTACACCAAACTCTGACGAAACTTGGGCGCTCCACGAACCCCATCGGAGGATATGAGTGTTCAAGGTCATCGACACATGGGGTCGCAATTCTGTCCAGTCTGCCGGAAGTCTCAGAGTAGCACATGACTGCAGATGCCCACCTCCAATAAGTGTACTCTCGTGAAAGAAAGCCCCCGGCCGAAGCGGGAAGATCTCAAAGTGATGAGTGTACTGTGTGCCGTAGGGGCCCAAGCCATGCAGCTTGCTAGCAGTAGGGTTGCTGACTGGTGTCTCCTCGACGGAGTATCTATGAGGCACAGGATCATTGGCACGACTATACTGCGGTGCGCTGAGGTCTAATTTGCGTGGCAAATTTCGTTTGCGGCGCCTTGGTACAACCTTATCATGTTTCGCCGGTTCGGGGTGGCTGCTTGGGTCGGCCAGCGAATGTACTGGGAGTGATGGTGGTGCGACAGCTTTGGCGGCGGGAAAGGGCTCAGTTTCGAGGATGTTCAGCGCCGGAGTAGAGTTTTCATGGTGATATAGATTATCGAGGAATTTCTTTTTCCGATAAAATCCAAGCGTTGCCATACGATGATTCGACTCGACGGTTTCCAATTGTGCCGGGCGTGTCAATCTTCTGTGCGCAGTCGCAGTCGCGCCCTGTTGCTCATCTCTCTGTCGGACATACTTGACCGGAGATGTTTCTGATCGATTGTGGCCCGAGATATACTTGGCTGAACCTCCAGCGCTAACGTGTTTCGTCAATTTTCGAGGCGCGATGGGTTTCGCGGCAGAAGGTGCAACGACTCGACTTGCTTGGTTTTCCCTGGATTTCTTTACAACAGCACGACTCTTTCTTTCTTTCCGAAGGTGTTTCGCCACCTCGGTAACTGAACTACGCTGCTTCATCAGCCCTAATCGCCATTCATTCAGAACAGATCCCGCATCAATTTGATCCTGTCGAGAAGCAAGCTGAATCGTTTTGTTTCGAGGACCGGAGCGGCCTTGACTGGTTCGGCGCCTTGCAGTTCGTGCGGCAACTTTAAGAAAATGCGGTGCGTCTGCTGGTATTGTGTCCAAGATACCGAGTTTCACCGGCCGTTGACGCGCCCGCCTTGACGTGGTATTTCGCGAACCAGTCTCAGGTACAGCTCCGGAGGCAATCTTTTTGCGCTTCTTTGGCGGTCTTCTTACCGTACTGTTGGATCCTGGACCGGTCAGATGGCCAGTAATCTTTGTCTGTCGCGGCCTCCTCGGTTGGAGCGCTAGAGTACGGAGTTCTCTGAGGGGAGCATCGGCCTTCTTATTGTTCGTGGTAACATGCAACTTTTGTTGGCGTTTTTTATGTTCTCTGGTCCATGTGTTGAACTCTACACGATTGTCCTCAATTGCGGACTCATCATCATCATGATCATCGATGGCCTGTAAAGGAGCAGCGTGTAAAGGAGTGAGGCTATCCACTGCATGGGCATCTGCATCGATTGGGTTGTCAATATCGTCCCCGTTAGTCGCGAGAGGTGTGCTATCACTGTCATCATCCGAATATGTAAACTGATCAAGCATAGTGGTGGTACCAGGTGCTGCGCTCCTTAACCGTGCAACCCCCCGTTTTCCCTCTAACATAGAAGCTCTGCGTGATCGATGGTCGTTTATGACAGTCTTCTCTGCTTTCTCACGTCCACTTTGTTGGTCCAGTCGCAGCCATGATGCTGGAAGGACACCTCGTATTCGATTTTTCATAACCGTGACAACTTCCTCATCGTTTTCCGAAGCCGTCGCTGAGTCAAAACTTTCAGGCTGCTCCTCCCCTAGAACCGATTCTGCGTTCGATTCAGTGTCGTCGGATATTTCATATATTTTCAGCTGCTCCCGGGTTTCGTGATTCCTAGATAATCCAGATCTCTGATTCAAACCTGCCACGGCTGTCTTCCTCCCGGTATGTAATGGTGGCAGAAAAGGACTGTCCAGGCATGGAAGATCTGTAGAGGGGCTAGTAGACGTGACACGAGGTAAATCTAAGTCCATGGGATCGCTGTCAATGATGTTCCGTCTTCTCCGCTTGGCGGATGAGCCCTCTGGAGATATCGTATGCTTTTTACTACTGTTCGCTTTGTAAAGTTTTGGTGTTTTTCTAAGCAGGTCATTCAAGGCAGGCAAATCCTGATCAAAGATGCTGGTATCTTCTGTTTCGGCTTCAGAACCGCGGGGGCTGCTGTTGACCATGCGGGAGACTGGCGGCGACTGGCGTAAAGGTGTTGAATATGATGCGCCCAAGCCATCAGGCACAGCTGCGAGCTCTCCTTCGTCCGATAAAGATGAATGGGACACTTGAACAGACTCCTGGCTATTATCTCCGAAGGCTCTATCCGGTGAGAGATTTGCCACTGCATTGGTATTTGCCCTCTCAGATCCCAAGACCACTTTCACGGGCCTCAATCCGTGCAGTTTCCAGGTGCTACTGAACTGGGCACTTTCCAGCAAATAGGGGTGCTCTTGTATGGGCTTTCGTGGGCGAAGAGACCGCTCGTAGCGAACCGCAACGCGCAGTGCTTGAGAGTTCGAATCACAGTCCCATTGTGGATCACCACAAGCGGAGATATCTCTCGTCACGGCTAAAGAGTCAGAGTGAACTGTATCGTCAACAGCCGGGACTGTATGGGACTCGTCTTGAACTCGAGTCGGGGTTCCGAGGGCCGGTGTGTTCGGTCGTTCAGCTGGGAATATGTTCTCGTCACACGGGTCTCCCACCTCTTCTATGAGGCTTCGGAAGCTTATTTCGCTCGGAACCGACGACAGTGGTGACGAACATCGTGATTCAAAAGTAGAGGCTGTGACAGGAGGTGGTCGAGGGGCGAGAGGGTCGCCTTCATTGTCGGAGTCGGGGAAGTCCCAAATATGCTGATCGATGTCGTATTTTGTGGCGATGGAATGGGTCGGCTCAAGTGTCTGACAGTCGTATTGCTGGCTTTCGAACCCCTCCTCATCTTCTGAATCCGGGATCTCACCCAAATCTTTCCAATCAACCATGACGAGGACTCGACATGATCTCTACTGCTGCTGCTGCATCGGCTCGCTCAGCATGACAAGCAGAGTGAACGCGATGCGAGTTTCGGGCTGTTGCTAGCTTCTCACTGGAATAGTGCAGCTGGGATTCGGTGACTGCAAGCGCCTCTTATTCGTTCCGTCCGGCTGTGGTGAAGTTTGTAGTGTCGTCGAGGTACTTGGGAATGAGATTGTCAAACGCGACTGCAGACGCGTTTTAACTTTTCAGGGCTTTTACACGTTAAGTGGGGGGCAACACTTTAGACCAATCCTCCTAAATTGGTCGTTTATGTACATACCTAGGTACCTTCCTCCGAAGCCCAGGTTTCGCATTACGCCACATGAATCCCTTCAGTCTTATTATAAGATTTAGGTCAAACTACGTGTTGTCTTGATATTGGTGAACTGCAAACAAGTTTCACTCTTTTAGAAGAGGCTACATGCACGTAACGGCTATCAAAGCATCTGGCCTTACTTACTTATCTAGCATGACCCATCACACCACCGGCTTTGTATATAATTCCCAACCCAACGTGTGGCCACTGGCCACTGACGTGTTTTCATCTCATTGCAGGTCAATCTCTGCCAAAATTCTCATCTTGAATCACAGAAGTTTGTATAAATCACTGTTCAGAGCCTGGCTGCTCGAGTGCTAGCACCTGTATCGAATGTAGTCAGTCAGTGTTCAGTGAGTGGACTCAATTTGTCACGAAGCGGCTTACCATGGCTGTGCGGCACGGTATGTATACCTGTGTCCAATTCCCTCGCCCATTCCACTCCATGGGAGTCGTGAAGAATCGGGTATTTTCATCTATTCTGTCGAAGCCACCGACATTCTTGCCATCCGTATGCAGCACCGCGCGGTACGTTCCGGCAACATCGACGCCAATGCGATAATCACTGAAGCTCGAGGAGTGATGGAAATTGAAAACAAAGACCAGTCCTGCTCTCTCAAACACGATGACTTTGTCTCCCTCGTGCTTTAGAGAGATGTAGGCTTGGGGGGCACTCAACCAGTGGAATTTGGCCTCAGCTTGATTCATCGCTCTGTCGAAATTGTTGAGGTATTGATATCGAAGGAGAGAATCATCTGTCAGATTAAGCTGTCGACGCGCGTACCAGAATGAATTGTCATTACCCTCCCGAGGAAAGTCGAGCCATTCTGGGTGTCCAAACTCGTTCCCCTCAAAGTTGAGGTAGCCTTCGCCTCCAAGGGCGTGTGTTAAGAGTCGAATCATCTTATGTAGTGACATGCCTCTCTCGATGACGGCCGTCATTGGAGATAGGATCGACATGTTGGTATACATTTCTGCGTCGCAAAGATGCATCATGAGCGTTTTATCACCCACGAGTCTATACTTTGGTTAGTATGGCGTCTCTGCACCTCAAGGGGGGCGACCACGTACGCTTGGTCATGGCTTTCGCAGTACGCAATGGTTTTTTCACCATGTCTGCGATTTGTGAGCGTGAAGCAGATATTGCCCATATCCCACTGCTCATCTTTGAGCTCCTTCAGAGTCTTGATCCACATGTCCGGTATCGCCATGGCTAGGCGATAGTCGAAGCCAACGCCACCAAGAGGAACGGGCAGGCAAAGAGCTGGCATTCCCGATACATCCTCTGCTATAGTAATAGCCTCAGGGTACAGAGAGTGCAACATCTGGTTGGCAACCATGAGATAGATAACAGCCTCCTCATCAACATCGGAGCCGAAGTATTCATGGTAGCCACCAGAAAAGCCCCTGATGCGTGTTAGTCGGCAAGAATGGACGCGTTGGGAAAGGGACAGATGACTTACGCCCCTATACCATGATGCAGATAAAGCATGCTGGTCACGCCATCAAATCTGAATCCATCGAAACGATATTCGTCCATCCAAAATCTTAAGTTGCTGAGAAGAAAACGCAGGACTTCGTGATGGCCGTAGTTGAATAGCCTGCTATCCCACTGATCGTGGCGACCTTTGGTACCACCGTGGAAGTATTGGTGGTCTGTGCCATCGAACTCGTTCAATCCATCCAGAACGTTTTTAGAAGCATGGCTGTGGACCACATCCAATAGCACCGTTATCCCCAGACTGTGTGCAGTATCAACGAGTTCCTTTAAATCCTCTGGTGGGCCGTATCTGCTGCTGGCCGCGAAGAAATTGTTGATCTGATAGCCGAATGATGCGTAGTAGGCGTGCTCCATGATGGCCATGAGTTGTATAACATTGTAGCCCAGATCCTTGATCCTTGGCAACATGCTCTTTGTGAACTCCTTGTAGGTTGCTACTCGTTGATCCGGGGTGGAGATCCCGACATGAGCCTCATAAATACGCGTGCTCACGGGCTTCGCAGGACTTGAGTGCTTGAACACATATTTTTCTGCCGCGCTTGGGTTCCAGAAACGAGCATCGTAGGCTGGTGATACATTCAGATCCTGAGTGACGTACTTGATCCAAGCTGGGAGACGATCAACAACTTCTCCTGTAGGTAGTTGAAGAGAAATCTATCGTGACAACATGCCATTAGTAAGTGGCATTCGATGCGACCAAATAATGATGCTGACCTTGATCTTTGAGTTGTGCCCTATGGCGGGCTGTCCATCTCTCGCAGCAAGAATGATCTCGAATACACCAAACTCATTTTTCTTCATGGAGTGAGTGCTCCGATCCCAGTTGTCTAGGCCATATGTCAGTAATTAGCTGACGATTTGGGTGGATAACGGTAAGGACACACTGAAATCGCCGACAAGGGAGGCCGATGTAGCATTTGGTGCCCACTCCCTGTAAGTGATACTGTTGTCGGCATTCACATTCAGACCAAACTTCTCAAAGCCCTACATCATTATGCGATTAGAATAGCTTCACCACTTGAGTATAGGGCGTCTATAAACCTACTCTACTGAAGGTTTCCAGTCCACCTTCGTTGGCATCGATGGTCTTGATCCACTCCTGCGCTTTGGTATATCGTCGTCTGAGGGCATCGCTGAAAGGCTCCAGCCAAGAGTCGATTTTGACCACACCTACAATCTCAGTAAGCTTGGTTGATGTCGTGGGCGTCGTGTTGCAGACGGGTTACCAACCTGTGCCATCCTGGGGTAAATTTTGTGGCTTAAGGTCGGACAAGCCGTAGACCTCGATCGCCTTTTCTATGTCCGTCATGTTGTCTAGGAATCTTGATACCCCTTACTGGCCCTTTCGAGTGTCGCGATATCTCGTCGCTTCCTGACTTCAAACCTCGGGGGGCGTGAGGCAGTGGAGTCCTCTGGGGCGGGGTATTGGAGGTAGCCCAGATAATCGGGCCGTCACTATATTAATCAGTGAGGTTCAAGGAGAGCTGAGATGTAGAAAGACGGAAGGGGCCATAGGTCTAAGAAAGGGCAGAATTGCAAGCCCAATGTGAAGATCAAGATTCAGAACCCATTGGTGTGCTGAGTGTGGTGGCATTGATTGATAGGTACATAGGTAGGTAGCTATCGATGCTGTTCTCGGCCGGGAAGCTTCATCGCGATCCGCAGCAGCGCTGGAAAAGGCGCTGGAAATGACGTCGCAGGGCGTGAGTGTGCGCTGATAGGACCACTGAGTGGCTTAAGCTGCTCTCTTTGTACACGCCACTCTGCCAAGCCATTCGTCCAGATCCGACCTCATAACGTTACCTACGTCACCCCTGGGTCCTTGCTGTGAACGGTTCGACGTTCTGCGGCTGGTGACGGTTGGTGACGGGCGGATTGCTTGTTGCTGACTCCTGAGCCAGTGTGACCCCGTAATTAATTGTCTTCCTTGTTCTTTTCCCCGATGTTCCTCGTTTCCCCCGCCGTTGAACAGGCTTACCCCAGTTTGGCTCTCGGGCAGCCCCAGCTTTGCTAAACTGCTTTGCGCAAGTCGTATCAGAGATTCAGCACATGACGGAACAGCTCTCATTCATGCAAAGAGAGCACTACAGCTGCAATCGATCCTACTTTGGCTCTGCTCAGGCGATTCTCCAAATCATACTGCAGATCTTCCGCTATGTTTGGCTAGACTGAGTGGACAGCTTCTTCAAGCAGGCCACAGCAGTGACACAATCCTATCCACCACGCGACGGATGAAACAATGAGCGATGCGTAATGTTGTCGCCGCTCAGGATGCCTGTGTTCTCTAATAAGACACTGGTTCGCTGTATGCAGGTGACTAGATTCCAGCCGCAGCAATTCTGGAGCCCGTACACTCGGCATCATGGTCAGCGACTGTCGACGACCGCCCCTCGAGATGCCTCCAATCGATCTGCAGACCTTCAATCAGGCTTCACAAGGAGTTATGATCCTACCGTTAAATCTGGGCGTGGTCCTATGTTCAACAAAGCCAAGTTTGGCGTTCCCCAATTCTATCCGCGCGATTTGAAGAGGCGAGTCGATGAGTATGTTGTTGGCCAAGAAAGAGCAAAGAGAACTATTTGTTCAACATTGTTCAACCATTATCAAAAACTCCGAAGATGGCACCAACACGAGCTTGAGCGGCGAAACCGGCAGGACAAAGTGTTGCGTCAACGGTTTGCCCGCGACAGGGAACAATACCAGAAAAGAAAGGAACTCGATCCTGTGGAGGGTTGGTCTTGTCCCCTTTCACTTTGCATCACACTGCATGGAGCGCCTTCTGAGCTGACTCGCTGTCTTCCCTTGTCTAGATGGTATCACTGAGCGACACGAGTCAGTTCGTTCGATGCACGGAGCGATCGAATTTGAGGATGTTTCTTTCGATCATCTGGATATCCCCGAGGATCCTCCAGAGCCTGATCATGTCAAAATCGACAAGAGCAATCTGCTTTTAATCGGTCCAACTGGGGTTGGAAAGACTTATATATTAGAGTGCGACCGTGTCATCGTATCTCGTTTTCATGATCGTGGCTGACTTATGGTAGAACTCTCAGCAAACAAATTAATGTTCCCTTCACAATATGCGATTGTAATTCTCTGACTCAGGCTGGCTACATTGGGCAAGATGTCGAAAGTTGTATTGAGCGGCTTCTCATCGAATCCAACTATGACGTCAAAGCTACCGAGTATGGCATTGTCGTCTTGGACGAGTTTGACAAACTTGCCAGAAGGGAATCTCCTACCGGTCGAGATGTTGGAGGAGAAGGAGTGCAGCAGGCTCTACTCAAGCTAGTCGAGGGCACCAAGGTCACTATTAGTGTCAAAGAAAATCATTCATCGCGCGCAAGTCCTCCGATCACCACGAATTACAACTCTGCTGGCTCGGGCTCTTCTACCCCTCAATCAGCTCCACCAGGAGGTAAGGTTGATCAGTATACTATTGACACGAGCAACATATTGTTCGTATTTTGTGGTGCGTTTGTCGGCCTTGACAAGGCAGTACTGCGGCGAGTAGCCAAGCCATCCATGGGATTTGGTGGCGAATTGAGAGGTCGATCGTCACTGGCAGGAGACAAGCAGGTTCTCCCCTCGAGCCTGTTCTCCCACGTTGCACATCACGATGTGATGCCCATTTCTTCCTTTACTGCCCTAGATCTAGCGACGCCCGCAGACCTCCAAACCTTTGGCTTCATTCCTGAACTGATAGGTCGTTTGCATAATATTTGTGCACTCAACCCTCTATCTTCTGAGGACCTATTGAAGGTTCTTACGCAGCCTCGAAACTGTCTCGTGGCTCAGTACACAGCTCTCTTTGAAACGTACCCCTCGCGACTCTTCTTCACTGAAAAGGCCTTGCATGCCATAGCGGAGAGGGCAGCTACTTCTGGAACCGGAGCACGAGCTCTGAAGATGGAAATGGAACGTGTCCTGGCTGAACCGATCTTTGACGCACCTTTGCCCTACGTACTCATTCACGAAGCCTGTGTCAAGGGGTCGGAAAAGCCTCTATATTGGGGAAGGGAAGGTCGGTTTGAGGTCGACCGGCGACTGCAGGACGAGGCGATGGATCGTTCATCACCAACGCCTCAAGCTAGTCCAGGAGTTCTGCGTGAGGCCGGTGAGAGCGGGGGATAAGGATGGCTACAACCAAGAGCGCAAAGGACAGCTACTAAAGAGGGCGCTTAAATGAAGCCAAGATTGGGGTTATATCTGCGCGTCTGCCTTGTTGAACGTAAATGCCATAGCAGCCTTGTTCGACGTACGTATGCAAAAATGCATGTACATATACGTAATTATATACCATTTCAATAATTCATGACATGATATGATGCGCTCTACTTTAAAAGTCGGGGTTCCAATGTCGCAATGGCACACGCAGCAAGATTACGAAAATTTGTCGATGAACTCGTACAGTATGTATGCCTTTAATAAGTTCTTCCCCTCATCCCTCTCCTCCATCATGCCAACCTTGCATTCCCGACTCACGATGCACTAGGACAAATTGTGCATCATGGGTTCACCCACACTTTTTCAAAATACAAAAGAAAAAGTTCCCAGTAAAATTGTAGAGAGTGTTTTTAGTTGCCCTTGGGAGCAGACTGGACCATACCCTTGCCCTTGTAGCCCTCCGAGGAAATACCAGTAATAGGGTCGGCTTTTTGTGCCTGTAGGAAAAAGGAAAGAGTTAGGCCACCATTTCATCCGATAAATAGAACTGCAGTTTGACGATTGGTTTTGTATTTCGCGCAGCACTTACGATAAGACGTTCGTTGGAAGCCTCCTGCCACTCCTTGTTCATGGTGATGGGCGCGGGTTTGGCAAAGGATCGGATGATGGCGAAGATGGAGAGACTGACGCCAAGGCCGACGGCAACGCCCCAGGCCACGCGGGCACCGCTGCCAGGGGGGTCGACAGTACGGGGGCCGTGAGGACCAAAGGCGATCCAGTATGCTAGTTGAGAGAAGTCCACGTTAGTTCAATGTGTTCTCGCATGACACCTTCTCGCTGCCGAAGTCAAAGCCATTCAACGGAGCAGATAATTTTCTGGGAGGTGTCCGATGGGTATGTCGAGACACGAGGCATTGCTAGAGAAAAGGCGATGCTATATTTCGGTTGTATCATGCATCGATGGTAGAGAAGTGTCGTGATGTATGATGAGTCCGGCTATATCGAGGGGTGGTGGCGCGAAAATCGCCTCCGATCAATCACGGAATCAGTAGAACCTACCGGCCTTCTTCTCTTGCAGTGTCAAATCACTCCAGCTGCCCTTCATGCGATCCCGCAGAGACATCCAGAGATCGGCCTGCTCCTGGGGGGGCATGCCCTCCCATCGCTTCTCAATGTTCTTGAGGGTAGGGTTCGAAATTGCTGTAGATGACGCTCGGGAGGCAGCCGCGGGGGCACTGCGCACCAGGCTCTTGCGCAGCAGACTCGACGCCGGAGTGCGCAGCATATTGGCAGATTTCGCGAATTCGAGATAGAGAAATTTCAATTGGCAGGCTTATCGGCGCGTGGACGGTAGTATCGAGATGGCGAAGACGACGAATTCCAAGGCGTTTTCGTTTTCGGAATCCGTCATATGGGGGGTCTCCCGTTGAATCCCGCGAACAAAGGTTTCGGGAAGTTGATGACTCAGCTCCCGAAGCCAGTGGGGATCACGTGCGGAAGTTCAGTGCGGGAAGTAGACGATGGTCGACGCATTGAGTCTCCCTTGGGCCTTGACCGAAAGTTCCGTCTTGAGAAGAGACGGACTTGAGATACTAGACTCGATATGATCTTATTGCAGTGATGGATAGGAACACTCCAACCATTTAGTGTTGATTGATACGACGGCCTGTGCAACTGGAACAATGTGCCCACTTCCGAGCAAGTCTTGGTTGCACTAATAAGTACATAACACGTGGTTTACGTGCAAATTGTCCGCCTCTGAGGATATCATACATCAGTCCTGATGAGATACATACATAGCCACGAGAATGCATGCTTTATTACTGGACTTGGAAGATGCAAATGACGAAAGTACGGAGTACATGTTCATGTACTTGGCGAGGACGTTGACTCGTTGTCGATCTGGCTCTGAGCGAGTCTGAGGGCAGCTTAGAACACGCTTGCAGCCGCTTCCCGATACACTTGTAAGTTGTGACTTGTTGGGAAGGATGCTTAAGACTCACGAACGTGACGACTTGCCGACAACATTCATGCTTTGCCTTCGTTCGTTGGTCCAAGCCGCCCTACCCGGAAGTGAACGACCGAATTCTAGGCGTTCTGTCACGAGTTCAAAGAGACCACTCTCGCGAGTAGTGCAAGATACATATGTAGACCCTACTGTTCAGCTTCAACGGCCAGACCTTATAGACTACATACAATTTCAGTCTGACATGTAAAGTTTCGAGACTCAAATGAATGGATGCCTAGGTTGCTTTGAGTCTTGACTCTTGACTGACCTGAGTCACTGTCTTTGGAAAAGGAGAAATACTTAGGAGCCTCAGGTATAAACAAATTGCTAGGCTGGACCCTCCTTGTACCTCATTGGCCAGGGCGGCCCACCTAAAGCGTTGCGAGTCGCGACTTGTGAGGGTTGTGGCTGTCAACGATTATACCATAATTGCCCGATGACCCTTCGGAGACGATTAATAACGACGGCGAGCGCACTGAACTTGTGCAATTTTCAGCCTTGAGGACTCTGACCAGTGACTGCTGATGTTTTGCAGCGCTGATGTGGCGGAAAACGCATCATCCCGATCCGTAGGTGCCTGGCTGAGTGGAGAGCGACTGTTGAATCAATGCAAGCGCAATTTCAGGCTAGCACATCACGTGACACGAGAGAAAGCTCTAACCGACGAATGTTGTCCGCTCCCGACCAAATCTGCTCACTCTGCAAATTCTCCCCAGTTCCATCCTAACCTCACTCCACTCCCACGTCTGATCGCTCTCTGTCATCTGCCAAGATGTTCAAGAGGTAAGTCTTGACTGCTGGGACATTTCGTCTTGGTGCTCATCGCGCCCCTGTCGCGTCAATTGCGGTCGATCATGTCAATTGAGCGCTGACCTGTGTCCGCAGCGGCATTTCCTCCTTCGCCCGGGCGGCTCGCCCATCATTCTCGGCCGCCGCCTCGCGACGTGCCATCAAGCCTGCCGCTCTCCGACTGCCCCTGAACAGCCGGTTCGCCAGCACTGCAGGCGCTGGCGTCGGCAAGATTCATCAGGTAAGGAACCCGTTCCGTCGAATAGTCAGGCTTTTCAATGCTAACAAACCCCCAGGTCATCGGTGCCGTCGTCGATGGTACGTTCGAAAACCTTTTTTCACATGGCTTCATAGGCCTGTGACGACGCGATGCGCTTGATGTTGACACTTTCTTTTAGTCAAATTCGAAAACGCCAAGCTGCCGGCCATCTTGAACTCGTTGGAGACCGACAACAATGGCGCCAAGCTCGTCCTCGAAGTCTCCGTACGTTCTATAGCAAGACCTCCATCCATACTAAGCGCTGGAGCTGACAACAATTATAGCAACATCTTGGAGAGAACGTTGTTCGATGCATTGCCATGGATGGTAGGCCACTTTGACTGAAAACTTAGCACCAAAGACAAGCATACCTAACTTGCCTATCATTCAGGTACTGAGGGTCTGGTCCGAGGCGCCAAGGCCATCGACACGGGTGCCCCTATCACCATTCCCGTCGGCCCCGCCACTCTTGGCCGTATCATGAACGTCACTGGAGACCCCATCGACGAGCGTGGTCCCATCAAGACTGACAAGTTCTTGCCCATTCACGCCGAGCCCCCCTCCTTCGTTGACCAGTCTACTTCTGCCGAGATTCTGGTCACTGGTATCAAGGTCGTCGATTTGCTCGCCCCTTACGCCCGTGGTGGAAAGATTGGTCTCTTTGGTGGTGCTGGTGTCGGCAAGACCGTGTTCATTCAGGAGCTTATCAACAACATCGCCAAGGCCCACGGTGGTTACTCAGTCTTTACCGGTGTCGGCGAGCGTACCCGTGAGGGTAACGATCTGTACCACGAAATGCAGGAGACCTCGGTCATTCAGCTTGATGGCGAGTCCAAGGTCGCCTTGGTATTCGGTCAGATGAACGAGCCCCCCGGTGCCCGTGCCCGTGTTGCTCTGACTGGATTGACCGTTGCCGAATACTTCCGTGACCAGGAAGGCCAGGACGGTAAGTTGCCCTCGCGCTCTGTGATGGTAGCATCATGAATGTGTGGCGGACACTAACAGTGTTGCAGTGTTGCTCTTCATCGACAACATTTTCCGATTCACACAAGCCGGTTCTGAGGTGTCTGCCCTGCTGGGTCGTATTCCCTCTGCTGTCGGTTACCAGCCCACTCTTGCCGTCGATATGGGTGGTATGCAGGAGCGTATCACCACGACCAAGAAGGGATCCATTACTTCAGTCCAGGCCGTCTATGTCCCTGCTGACGATTTGACCGATCCCGCCCCTGCCACCACCTTTGCCCATTTGGACGCCACCACTGTCTTGTCCCGTGGTATCTCCGAGTTGGGTATCTACCCTGCTGTCGACCCTCTCGACTCTACTTCACGTATCCTCGACCCCCGTATCATCGGCGAGGAGCACTACAGCACCGCCCTCCGTGTTCAGCAAATTCTCCAGGAGTACAAGTCTCTGCAGGATATCATTGCTATTCTGGGTATGGATGAGTTGTCTGAGGCTGACAAGCTTACTGTCGAGCGTGCCCGTAAGATTCAGCGTTTCCTGAGCCAGCCTTTCACTGTTGCCCAGGTCTTCACTGGCATCGAGGGTAAGCTGGTCGATCTCAAGGATACCATTGCCTCGTTCAAGGCCATCCTGAACGGCGAGGGCGACAGCCTTCCCGAGGGTGCTTTCTACATGGTTGGTGACTTTGCCTCCGCCAAGGAGAAGGGTGCCAAGATCCTTGCGGACTTGGAAAAGAACTAAGCTGTCTAAGCGATTTACATAATTTACGTGGGGACGGTAAGGGCAAGCGAAGGGAGAAAGGAGTCTGTGTATAGAACAGAAAAACAGGAGCCTTGGGAGATTTCCTCTTGAGCTCCATCGATTTAGTCTCTTTTGTAGGCTGTGTACCAATGATAAAAACTGCCTCTTCAAGTTATACTTTCTGTCGCTGGGGCCTTGGAGCCCTTTCCTTGCTCTAACCCAAGGCCTGAAAAGCAAGACTGTCGTACGTCTTCAGCCGTGCCTCGACGCCACGCAGTACATGCCATAAGATTCACGTCATGTCCACCCGCTTCCCTAAACACCTGCAAGATCCCCCGTTCGCTCCCCGTGATACTTTTCGCAGATGTAGCACAGACAACTCGCTTGTTGCGTACATATATTCAAGGACTGTAAAAGCTGACTGGCTAGTACAAATTTGGATAATTAGAGTGCCCTAACTGTGCCGCTTTGTGATGTGATGTGTAGATTGATAGATTGCAGTTTACTACTTGAGAGGGAAGAAGGGTAAAGGAATCAGTTGCGCTGAGATCCGTATACATCTACCAGCCGCAGCGCGCATGTTATTGAACATACGCCAAGACTCACACACAATGTGTTGTATTAACAGGATTTTTTTTACTTTCCTAAAGGGACGCTAAGTAATGCAACTACCAAACAAGGTAGATGAATTCGCTACAACTCTTGCAATGGCGCTTCGTATCGCATCATCTATCCTTATTCCACACTGGCTCTTCTCCCGGCTCGCCCGGCTCAGCGAGCACGACGTTCCCTGCATCAGGCGAAATCTGAATACGCCTTCCCTCATCATCCACTAGACCAAGCTGCCTCGTCTCTCGCTCTCGCTCCTCTAACTCCTCCGGCGATGCAAGTACGGACCAAGACGTATATTCTGGCTCCCAATAGGGGTTGTCGAGAATGAGTCTCGCCAAGTCAAAAGAGTCGTCTACGCTCAATGCGCGTAAAGGAATCTCGAGTTCTCGACTCCAGCCCGGGCTGAGATGGTTGCATATGTCGCGAATGGATCGGTGTCCAACGCCGACAAGCCACCAGGTACTAACTGTGATCTTGAGGAATACTGAATAGTGAGCTAGTATGACCAGGGCACGCTCTCGTTTTTCACGGAACAGTCCAATCATGCTGGAGGGGAGAAAGGTAAACCATGTGATGATGCGCAGTTTCATTACGGAGTTGAGACCATCTTGCTCTAGATGTTGATACAAAGAACCGAGGTACATCAAACCATACAGATATGTAGATACATAAGGATAATCGGCATCATGTGGCTTAATCGTCATAATCATGAGGGTCAGATAATGGGGTACGTATTTGACTCCCTCGTCAAGGTTCATGGACGGCCGGTGGAAGAGCTGCGTCAAGCCGGTACCAGACAGAGCACTCCGGTGTATTCGATCAAAGATGACGCCAATGCCACGCCAGACGAGCATCCATTGAAGAATATATAGATCTGGCGCAGCAGGATCGCGAAAAGCTTCGGATGACATAACTGTCACAAGCAGCGAGTTGGCCATCAGCGCGCCAAAAGTTCTCGGCTCTGCGGCTTCGATGGCGATCCGGTACTCCTGAAGTGACTCGTTTTGGTACAAACGGTGTCTTGCTGCATCTCCCAGCTCCTCGCCTGTGCATGTCCTGGCGTGAAGACACGACAAAGCC
The DNA here is from genome assembly GCA_018360215.1 of Claviceps spartinae. Classification (NCBI taxonomy): domain Eukaryota; kingdom Fungi; phylum Ascomycota; class Sordariomycetes; order Hypocreales; family Clavicipitaceae; genus Claviceps; species Claviceps spartinae. Next base: position 34,306 of record SRPX01000021.1, on the reverse strand, counting down.
AACACAGACCGCAGGAGAAATCGGACATCAAGGGCATGCTTCATGACATGTACTCGCATGACTTCTTGCGAGTCGCCCTCGCCCGAGGAGAATGATGAGCATGTGTTGGTCATGAAATGCCAGATAATTCTCATGTCGACTGGATCATAGCCAGGCAGTGTGGCCACTGGCTCGTGCACAGCAGCGACTGGAACGAGGGATGACTGGTCCGACATGGTTCCATCAGAGTAAGAATACAATGACTCTGTACGTGAGGTCCGCGATCTTCGCGATGCGCGTGATCGTCTGGATGGCACCGAAGACGCGTGCCATCGTAACAACCTCTTCGAGGAGGGGGCGATATAGACGCAGTCTTCCTTTCGCAAAAGACATAGCCGGCACGACGGACGTTCCTCGTCACATTTGACTTTGCGGCTCTTGCAGTTCTGACAACCCATACGGGATTTTGGGTGTGCGCGTCTTGAGCTGACCGAACCCGAGTGGGACTGGTCCGACTTGGCCTCATCGGACGTAGAATACGATGACTCGTTGCGAGAGGTGGGCGATCCCCGTGATGCGAGTGATCCACTGGAAGCCTCCGAAGACGTGTTCAGTCGTATTGCCATGCTTTGTGAGGGGATGACATACACGCAGACTTCCTTTCGCGAAAGACATGTCTGGCAAGATGGTTGCTCCTCATCACATTTGACTTTGCGAGACTTGCAGTTCTGACAACCCGCACGAGATTTTGTATGGGAGCGTTTGGTGTAGAATGGTTTCTTTCGAGAATCGCCGGCAGCAGAAGGATCAGAAGGAGGCTCAGCAGAGACATCAGCGGAAGACTCAGCAGAGGGCCCAGCATCGTCGTCTTTAAAAGTTGGCAGCGCGCTCGGCAGCTCCATGTCGTCTTCCGAGTGCCTAGCCACCCAGAGGGAGGCAAAGCTCGAGGTCTGATATCAGAATATCTTGTATAACCAGTGTAAGATATGGAGTGTATAAAAAAACGTTGACGGTTATGACGTAAATACTCTGGATTAGCACCCATGACAAGGCGCAATATGACAAATGAGAGATGGAAACTAGCATCATGACATCAGGGTTTCTTCGACATGAAGGCATCCGAATGTCTGGCACCTGCCAAGTTTGCGGGCGCGTAGGGCAGGCCCACGCGAAACTCCACGACAACCACGGACATCCTATAGAAGGAGGTTGCGGGCTTCCGTCCACGACTTCATCATTCAAGTCGAAGCAGCTTGGTTCAAGGCGACGGCCATCAGCGAGGCAGACGCCAGCCTCGTGTGTTCTCGCATGTTGGGATCCTCTGGCTGTGGATGCCTCGATGCCGTCGAGTTTATCGAACTCCAAAATGGCGAGCTTCAGTCGAGCGGATCCGCGCTGGGTTCACCGAGGCCATCGGGTTCATGCCGTCCTTGTCGTCCATGTCGTCCATGTCGTCCATATCGTTCATTCGGTTCGTCCTATGTCTTGCTATAAGACATACAATGAAGAGCCACGCCACTGTGTAGTGTACTTAGGAGGTAGGCCGTTGATGAGTATTGACAGGCTGACAGCTGGGTTGGTTGCAAAGCATAAGGTTGTCCAGGACAGGTACTGAAAAGTGGAGTCTTTGGCATTGTGCGAAGTCCGGACTCACGGAGAGGTACCAGGTAGGAGGTAGGTACCTAAGGTACATTAGGTACATAGGTAGGCACCTACCTACAACCTGAGTTTCGGACGGTACGTAATTAAAATTTAACACTCCTGGCAACAACAAGACGCAAGCCAATTGTTGCCAACTTGTGCGCCTGCTGTCGTTGTTTCGTAATAGTATAACATATTGTGTCTTCGGGAGGATCCATATTGTTAGAACCTGGCTATAGGCCCTAGAGACCAAGTCATGTGATCTCCGGTCTCAGTCAGTATATGACTCCTGGACCTCTCCAGTTCTATAGTTGCTCCAACAATCAATTCCTTTACCCATCATCCTCTCATTGAAACACATATTGACGTCCCATCAGCTCCTATCTCTCACTGTAGGTCGAGAATCCACGAGCAGTGACTTCGCTGACATCTTGGGCCTCGGTAATCTGATCCTTGTATTCTGGTTGACTCGACGTCAAGGGGCCGGCTGCCAAATTATCTCGATGTTGGCACATTTTGGCCGAGGAGAAAAGGCCACGAAGGGCAGAGTTAAGGCAGCCTGTGCCGGTTCTCATGATGGCAACATCTACCGCCTTCCCCGCCGCGTTTGTGAAGCCGTGGAGAGAGCTTCTGCAGTCGCACCAGGCGGAGCAACAGCAGGATTTCCCCAATTACTACGCCGACGACCCTGAGTCTCTCATCACGACAAGCTCGCCCCAGACATTGCTCGTCGGCACCGGGCTGAGCATTTTCCGGCGCGGTATCATTTCTGCCATGCTTGATGCCAGGTCGTCCATTCACTTTGTCACATGCTACTGGGCCACGTCGCCGTCCCTCGAGTCCATCAGCAACGGCCTAGCACAGCTGGCAGCTCAGAGGCGCTCTACCGGCGCGACACGGCCGGTCCTCAAGGTCAGCATTGGCTTCTCGTCGAGCGGACTGCTACAGAAGCTATTCCACACTTGGTCTACCAAGGGAGAAGCCTACCCGCCATCACGATGGGCCAAGCTTGGCCTTCCGGACGAGGAGACGCTGGCCAGCGGCGGCATCCAGCTGACCGTCAAGAGCCTCTTCTTCACGCCCCTAAGTGTGATGCATCCAAAATATGTCATCGTGGATGGGAAGAGAGCCTTCATACCGAGCTGCAACGTCAGCTGGGAGGAGTGGTTTGAGGGTTGTGTCGAGGTGCAGGGAGACATAGTGTCGTCCTTGGCAGCCTTTCACAGGAATGTGTGGGAAGCCGGTTCAGCGAGCTATTCAGAAACGAGTAGTACGAGCCTCGGAGAGACCCATGCTGATTGTGCGCAAGGAGGCCACGTCCATGATACTGCGGACACTGTTGAGGCGGACGGCTTCTTGCCCGAGGACGAGGCATCAGCAGTTCAGTCATGCAATCTGAACAGGGGTGACGCGCTTGTTCCCACGATTTTGCTGCCGTCACCACACCACAGAAATCCGAGGTTCAGCTTTTTTCCGTTTTTCTCACGCTCGCGTCCGCCCATGACGCCGCTGAACGCCGCTCTGCTGACGCTTATTGCCAACGCTCGCCACGACATCACCATTACAACACCCAATGTCACGTCTTGGCCCGTCCTGGAAGCCCTTTTGAAAGCCCTCGCACGGGGGGTGAACGTGCAGATCAGGACTAGCAAGGGCATGATGATCGTTGAGCAACTCGTTACTGCCGGAACAACCACATCGTGGTGCTTGAAGAAGTTCATCACCAAGTATCAGAAGCTGCATCAGCAGCAGATGCAGCAGCAGAGCGACGACCCACTGCATGATCTTGAGGCCCAGCCTGTGCGCCCGGGCAGGCTCGAAATCTTGTACTACAAGCCCTGGGCGCATAGGTCCGGCTTGGCAGACGAGCCGGTCTTCAGCCACTTCAAGATGACCCTGGTGGACAACGAATATCTCGTTTTGGGATCCGGCAACATGGATAGAGCGAGCTGGTGGACAAGCCAGGAGCTGGGGATCCTGTTCCACGTTCCGGGAACGGACTGGCATAGACTTTGGGATGGGGTCTTGGAGAAGAGGACGGAGCTGCTGTATCGATCATCATGAGGGAGGGGCGAGGACAGTTCTGCAAATGTATGCTCAAGACGGTGGCGTTTTTGGTATCAGACGTGTATATTTTTAGACTCTTTATCGCAAGCGAGCGCACATGTTGTATAGGCGCATGTTTTTCATCTCCGATGCCTTTATTTCCCACCGTACTGGAACAATTATAATGTTCTCCACCTTTGGAGGAAACATCATGGCATGCATAACATGCTAGTAAAAGATCTTTGAGAGCATCGCACGGGGTTTGATTGAGTTCTCTGTAGTATGCACAAACAGGCCGACTGTCGTGCGCGAGTAAAGTGACAGCCAGTCTTTGCTAGACATGCGTGACAAATTTCCAGGCCTTCCAGTCTGTAGTCACACCGCAGCGCCAACATAGGAGGAATTATACCTCTCGAGATATTGTTTCAAATTGGGGACATTGACCGCCAAGAACACCATGACACTACCATGATCACGAACCGTGTGATAATATGGGGCTTGCTCATCCTAAGAAGGTCCATTGAGTGAGCGAGTATGCGCGCGTTTCATACCCGCGAGGAGCAGATAGAGTAGTTCCTTGGGTCATATATATGCTAAACGGTGCCAATATCACTGTTTCTCCCAGTCGCTGTTTGTAATTTATTCCAGAAACGAGGAGGTGGTAGTATGTGACGTCACACGACCCAACAGCCACTTGTAAGTTGTTGCACTTTATGCGGGCTGACAGAAAGGCCCTGCAAACAAGCTTAGGTATGTACATATGCCAACGTCGAGGCTGCGAGCTATTGATGCGAGGTAGGCATATCATGCCGGCTTACACACAAAGTGTTTCTAAAAACAAGTGCTAATCTATGTACATGGCCCGCCAGAGTCAACATCATCAAAGTTTGTGTGTAAGAGAACGGAGAATACCACTCCGTGACAATTCAGCGATAAGCCCCCAAATCCATGATGCGAAAGAAGAGAAAAAGAGTCGCTCCCATGTTCCAAGAATCGAGCGCAGTGCAGGCCGCACGCACGCAACTCGCGAACTTCTCATAGACAAACGCCGATACAATCCGCGCCCCCATCTTGAGGATCGCACCCATCGTGGAGCACATCATAGCATTGCAAGCCCTTGGGACAAGCGCGTCCCGCAAACCCCGCGCATGATGGCGCCTTCTTGGGCATACAAATACCGGGCACATCGCATGCGAGCCCGCAGCTCTCCGGCACGCGAGGATCGTCGCGGCACTCTGTCCCGGACGGGCATTTGACGGGCTGGGAGCGATAGCCACCGCATGCCGTGTAACTATTTCGGAACTGGCAGGTTCCTAGGCAGTTGTTGAGATCGGTGCACTCGGGTGAGTCGGGCACGCAGAGCTGGTCGGATGGGCAGTCGGCGATTTTGAAACCGCAGGACCGTCGTCCTGAGGCGAGGCCCAGCGCCGCGAAGGAGACAATGTATACAGGTAGCAACATTGACACGTGCTTTAGTGTCTTGATGTGATGCTTGGGCCTGAGGGGGGTATGAGGGATTGGTTAAGAATGGATTGTCGAGAGAAAATTGGTTGTCTTGGTAGAAATAGTAGGCGGGTATGATGGCTATTGAACTGACAGAGTCAAGTTGTTTAGAATAAAGGTGAATTCCAGAGCAGATTGTGATGGCTTGGGGGAGGGGAAAGCATCGTTATGAAGAAAAAGCTGTAAATAGGAAGGAAGAGTACATAACGTGTCGGCTACTGCATCGACAATGCCACATTTTGAGAGGGGAGGGCCTAGACTGGTGAGGCCGGCTCCTATCTCTTAATTCTGGGCCTTTTGCGGATGGATGTACATGCAATCAATCGGACGAGCGTAGTACCCTCGGCAGATATGATTGGAATCCGATTTGTCGTTGTAACTTGTAAGCTGAGTCAGACACGGACAAATGTTGGTGAATATGAGGTATGTTAGTATGTCGGCATGCCCACCAGTCGCGCCACCGATGGTTGCCGCGCTGATGCTCCAAATATGTATATCGTAATACAATCAAGTTATCAACTCATGAGTACATACTGTAGGCCGTCGTGAAAACAATGACGAGCTCTCATGATCTCATCAACGACTCTGCCACATGGAAATCGCTGCTCGTCTTCTCTTGCCTCGGGCGGCTTTGTCTCTCGATTGAGAGCCGGATCAGTAGTCGCAGAATTGCAGGGATGAGCCTGATTACACTGCGTCGCATGAGAACGGAGCTGTAGAAGAGCATGAAGCCTATGTGTTCCGGTCCCATCATAATAGGTAGGAAGGTATTGCGTTTCTCACAGTAGACTGCCATTACAAAAGCACCTACAAGGCCGCTTTTTCATGCGGCGAGGGGGTGCCATACGGAGTGGTACTATGTACCAAAAACCATAATATCCACCTAATCCTAGCCTTAACACCTAATCCTAACCACTAACACTAACACTAACCACTAATCCTAACCGAAGCTGGCTAGAAAAGAAGTTTGGCAGTACCACTCTGTCGGGAACCTCTGCGGCGAGGGCTTCCTTGCCAGCGTTATTACCCGTGTTGCGCTCCATAGGCTCACAATGTGACAATCAGAGAAACCTGACTATGTACCGAGCGCCACCAGGGTCCAAGGGTCCAGGGTCCAGGGTCCGGCTCACCAGCTAATAAAGTCCCGTTACCCGTACCGTGATCGCGAGGTGATGACGCTAGCTCATCTGTAGCTTCGGTAGCTTCTCATCTCGTGCAATGACGCCGGCGATGTACTGCTGGGCGAAAGTAGTCCGACATCGCGGTCAAGGCTTGTTAGTCGTCGCGATAGCGTCGGGCGGCTCAAGTGATGTGTGATCGTTGTAACAATAAACATGTGGGTGGCCATCGTTGTCGTTGTTTCATGACGGTGCGAAGAATTTGAGGAGCTTGCATGTAGGTACGTACATACAAATTACACTGCTGTCTTTTCAACGAGATTGTCTTGTTACAAATTCGTACCTGGCGCGCAGTTCGTCTCATTTCATGTACATATGTAATTCTTGATTTGTTCAGTGGAACACTGGAAACTTGGAAAGTCTCGTTCTCTCAATCAACTGCGATTTCAGGCTGCAATTGATCAGAGGTCTCAGGTAACCAACACTGCGACCAGCTGTACATGGTACATACCTAATCCCATACCTAGACGGAAGACTCGCTTCAGGTCACGCGCTCCATACATACCCCCCACTGCTCGACGATCGTGACTTCGAGTGACATGTAGAATGGTTCGAAAACAGTTGGCACTTGAAAATTCCGGTACTTCTAGGCTCTAGTCCGCTGATTAGGTACATATGGAGTAGGACGTATGTACTCCTAATCACGCTACGACGCGATTGGCTGTAACCCCCTGTCAGTGACCTGAAGTGAGTCTTACGACCGTCCATGGGAGTGAAGCGTGAATTGAAAGCGGGGCCACCATCATCTACATACTCAATTCGCGGCTTTTGTTATGTAACTTGTTTATCTTGAAAAGAGTTTCGTGGCCCTGACAGCGAAAGTCGTCTCCTCAAGCTTTTGCTCAAGCTCTAGGTACTCCAAACACTGCTCCAAACCCTGGTCGTCGCAGAGTTGAGACTATTCACCTCGATAGCAAACATGGGACAGTACTGGGAGATTGCTGCTCTTGGCAGGAAAAAAGTTATGATCAAGGGATATCTCAAGCTTGGAGAGTTTCTCTTCTATGATCCTGAGCTGGTCCGAGACCTCGAAAGAGCCCTGGCGGTTCCTGTCGTACCTCCTCATCGTGACTTGAGACCCGAGAACGTGAAGTCCCATCATAGTGCAGGCTGTCACTGTGCAACAGGTGATTTGCTTCAAGTTTCCGCTGTAGATTTTTACTGTTCCAAGTCACTGACCTACACGTTTATGTAGTTGGAACTATGCTGAGTGTAGACAGAGAGCCTGGGTCCTTCTCTCGGTTCCCCACTGAAATCCATCGGCTAATATTCGAACATTGTTACGATGACGATCTGGAAAGTGTGATTCTTCTAGGTGTCATGAATCGATACTTTTGGAGCATCGCTAGAGAATATGTCGTACGAGATTTCATGAAATCTCTCGGCGTTTGGGCCGGCCAGCAGCTCATCACGATGGGAGATTACCTCAACATTGAAGACTATCCTCCAGGCCTTTTTGCTACGGAGAAAGACAGGGAAAACCTTTTCAAGAGAAGACCAGAAGATGAGGCCTATAAGATGGATCAAGATGAGATTGATCAACTTCCAGTAGAACACTGAACAGTCTCTCTGTATGACAGGATCCAGAGCAGTTTTGAAACCGAAGTGCCTAAAGCCACATTCGGTGATCAGGACTCTGCCATTTTGAGTGCTCTTCTTCGGGATCCATGCTATCGGACTGTGAGCAGGGAAATTCACATGCAACGCGATGACTTTTATCCCCAAGATGAGGTTTGGATCCTCCGTAATCTGACAACACGTCAGTATGTGCGACGAGAGCCCCTCGAGCTGCAGCCAGGATTGGCGCATGGTCCCTTTGTTCGAGGCATTGGATTCGGATCCGTCGTTTTGTCTCGTATTTCATGGAGTTCCGATCCGTCCGTGTCACTGCAAGACCCAACAGGACGAATCCACAGAGCCCCTTGGACAGGACATCGATTCGATATTACCACTATGACTCGACATGAAAAGCTGACGGCAGGTCAGAACTGGACCGACGTGACCGAGGAGCTTGTGGAGGAAGTCACTGCCATATGGTCGGCGAAAATGGGGCCTAAGTGGAAGGAGATTGTTCTTCAGTAATAGGATGGGGATCGCGTGTCCTTACTTGATGGAAGTAGTCAGAGATAGTCGCATAGGGGAGTACTTTTGACTTTGTGTACAGAGTAAACGAGAAAAATATGGCCACAGAGACCTACTCTCGACATGAGGCTTATCCCGTTGAAGAGATGTGACCCTGATGAATGAGTTGAGATAAGCGCATGGGGAAAAAGTGCGGTATGAAGCCAAGTTGTTGTGCGACAGCTGCAAGTTGATCGACTTGACCAGGCTTGTTGTTGGAGACAGCAACCTGAAAGATGAAACCGTTATTTCCGTCATTCTCGCCCACGACATGGCATCAATCCGGACCAGAGAGAAGAAAAAACTGTAGTTCGAATTTCCATTGCTCGGTCCAACCACGTTTTGCTTGAACAATTTTCCGAGCAAAGTCGAGCGCAGCTCGCTGCTGGTTTCGAACTTCTCGGCGACCGTCAGACTCGAAACGACGAGGGATCCTCTTAGTCCTCGGATTGTCCGCCCCCCTGCTGTACCATCAAGCGATCAGATGAATGTGTTTTAAGTTCTGAGTTTTGACCACGGTGATTCTCTGGATTGTTTGATGTGGCACACAGTGAGACTTATGATGCTTGCTAGAGAGGCGTTGCGGTTCTTCGTCGGGAAAGTGACTCGAATGCATTCATTGTGGCCACCATGGACGATGTTATATCATGCGGTGTTGCTGCTATCTCTGTTCTGCGCCAATCTATCTGATCAACGTCTTCAGGCTTGTCACCAATCAAGATTCAGCAGCACAGTCAGGAGCCACAGTCCGTCACGGGCTTCTCCCCGCTGCACAAGCTCGCCCGAGTCTACTGGGTCGAAGTTTCCTGGGGCAGCGAGAAAAGCGAGAGGTTCGAACAGAAAGGCGCCTACGACGTAGGGCAGCGCGGCTTGCGTCAAGGCTTTTCCAGACGTGGCACTGATCCAGATGTCGCATGCGCCGGGCGTGAGAGGTCTGTGGCGAGGGATGAGCATACACCAGAGCTCGGGCGAGCCCTTTCTGGTGAGGTCGCTGGGGAGCAGACCTTTTACTCAGACGCCGTCTGTGCCGACTGTCTTGGGGATATTAAAATCCGGCGCTGTCGGCATCATGGCCGCGGCGGGTTCTTCTTAGCTCATGGGAATGGAGAGGACAGTGAAGGCAGCGAGTTCGACATGGTTGGTGTAGGCAAGTACTTTGCGGCGAGAGCAGGGGGCCACAAACCACGGCGCATGGTCCAGAACTTGTCCGCCCTGCTAGAGGGTGAAGTGCAGCGTCGAAACCTGGCGACCGATTTTCACCTCGTCGACGACCGACGACGATAGCTGGATCGGGTGCCGTCTTCTGCACATACTCAAAGTACGCGGTGAAGGTATCTGACTGGCGGCGCAAAGAGAGGTGAGCATTGGCCACAGGCAGCATATGATGCGACGTTGTAGCCACTGTTGGGAACTAGGCATGGCGACGCTGCCTAAATTTAGCATGACATTTTGGCACTGTAATCTGAAACTACAAAGGGTGGGAGAAAAAGTTGGCGTCGAGATGTATGCGATACGTGTATGGTGTGACGATCGAGCGTTTCGCAGCGAATACCGTCGAGCATCTATAGCGGGAACAGGCGCTTTACCAGCCGATATGTCTCAGCGAGATCTTGGCTGCGACTACATGCGAGTCGCGACGTCTGTTTGTGGCTGTACTTGCACTATCGAGCCATATCCTGATTCCTCGCCTCTGCGTAACCAAGATCCGACCTCGGCAACACGTTGGCTGTTTTCCGTCGTCGGTGACTCGGTGTCTATTGGTGGCTAGATCATTCTCTGGTTCGTTCCGAGACCGGTTGTTCCAGTCTTGTTCTTGACGGCCATCATCCATGAGACCCGCAAAGCGTTGATCATTGACGTTTTCAAGCCCCTCGTCAGGGCCTGCGGAAAACAGCGTCTCGTAACGCTGGCCGAACAGTACAGGAGTGGGCTTTTCTTCACCAAATCATTAGTATAGGTAGGTGATGTTCCAAGCGCGTCGGGAAACGAACCACTGTGACTGAACACCGTCGGCCCGTCACACATGTGTACTGGTGATGACGACGAGGCGTAGGAAGAATATTCAACCCCGTCGCCAAAGTGTGTAGATCCCGTCCGGAGTTTTGTGGTTGCGGGGCCCCGCGTCGCGTGCGCCCAACGCGACAGACGGGATCAGTATGACACGTCCATCAATCGCTGCCCTCTGTCCTCTGCGGATCATCTGTCCCGATCGGAGATGAGGAGCGTCCAATACCCCTCGGCCCTCGCGAGTCGCGACTGCCGCGTTTCCGTTGCTCTGGACTCACCAGACTTCGCTCTCTGCGACCTCTACTCTGTTACAGCTCCTCGACTCTTAAAAGATATGCCTTCTATCCATCAAACCGCATCCAGTCCAGAGTTTTCCTCTGCGATCTTTTGCATCAGATTGAAAGATGAGGATAGAATCTGGTTCGCCCCTCGGAAGATCTGCCATGACACGCTCCTGAAGGTCTAGTGCCCTACTTGAGTCCAGTATGGAAACGACACCTCTTCTCGAATCCTCCCACAGTCGCCATCCTGAATCGCTACATTGTCCCCGACGCTCCTCAAGACCTGGTCGAGAATCCAATTCAAGTCATAGCGACGGGCCTGTTCCATACAAAGAGTACGCTTCCATCAATTGGCTGCAGAACTTGGTGAGAGACAATGAGCGATATAGACGCAACAAAGCAAGTCAAAGAGGGGATCTCGCAGCCAATGTCCAGGGACGTTTGGCAACTTGGTGGGCATCAGCTCAGGGTTGGATCGCCGCCGTCATCATTGGTGTTCTGACCGCCGGCGTGGCATTCGTCGTGGACGTGAGCGTCGAGACTGTGGCAGACTGGAAGGATGGATATTGCATGTCGAATGTCTGGATGAACCGGCGATCTTGCTGCTCCCCGGACGCAACTTGCCGTAATTGGAGACGGTGGACACCGAATTTCCCATTCGCATACGCGATATATGTCATATTCGCGCTGGTCTTTGGCGTCATTGCAGCGAGCGTGACTCTGACAACAAAGATAGAGCTCCCCTCTCTCCAGGCGGGTGCGGGTATTGAGATTCATTTGGATCGACTGGAGCATGACAGCGATGAAGAAGTTGACCAGTCGAGCGCCGCTCAGGCTGAGACCAAGATCATGTACATGGCTGCTGGGAGTGGCATACCGGAGATCAAGACCATCCTATCTGGCTTTGTCATTCCGCAATTTCTAAGCTTCAAAGTCCTGGCTGTCAAGGCTGTGGGTGCCACTTTTGCCGTTGCAACAGGCATGTGTCTTGGAAAGGAAGGCCCTTTCGTCCATATTTCAACTTGTGTGGGCTATCTCGTCGCCAAGACCTTGCCCAAGTACGAACAAAACGAGGGGAAAATGAGGGAAATGCTCAGCGTCGCATGCTCGTCTGGCTTGTCTGTCGCTTTCGGTGCTCCCATCGGCGGCGTACTTTTTAGCTATGAAGAAATAAGCACATACTTCCCCCGCCGTGTCCTTTGGAAATCATTTCTCTGCTCTCTGGTAGCAGCAGCAACACTGAGGGAACTCAACCCAACGGGCACTGGAAAGCTTGTTTTGTTCGAGACTAACTATGGTGTGGACTATAACATTGTTCACTACGTGGTCTTCATCTTACTTGGTGTCTGCGGCGGGGTCTTTGGTGGTGTGTTTTGCACTGCCAACTTCTTCTGGTCTACATCGTTTCGAAAACTACCCTTGATAAGGAGAAGCCCACTTCTAGAGGTCTTTATCGTCGTTCTTATCACAGCCTGTCTTCAGTATCCCAATCCCCTAATACGTGACACTGGAGACATCATAATGGAGCGATTGCTTGTCGACTGTAACGACGTGAGTGAGAATTGGATTTGTCAACAAGAGGCCAAGCTCAGCGGCAAGGGCACATACTACGCTTGGCTGATTTCGGGAACGTTTGTGAAGCTCATTTTGACTACCATAACATTCGGCTGTAAAGTACCCTCCGGCATCATCATTCCCGCGCTGGACGCGGGAGCATTGTTTGGCAGGATGATTGGCCAAATTGTCCCGGACATCTCGCCGGGAATATTCGCCATGGTCGGATCAGCGGCCTTCCTCGCCGGAGTTAGTCGAATGACCGTAAGCTTGGCTGTCATCATGTTTGAGTTGACGGGAGAAGTCAACTTTATCCCGCCCTTTATGATTGCTATCCTTACGGCAAAGTGGGTGGCCGATTCTATCAGCGCCGAAGGAGTGTACGATCTTGCCCAGCATATCATTGGGCACCCGTTCCTCGATGCTGAACATGCCGTAGTGAAGCTACGCGCGGCTCAAAATCTCGACACCGGCTGCCCCCCTGTCGTCGGACAACTGAGCCCTCCGAAGAGCATCATGGTAAAAGTGATGGCGCGCCTGGATGCAAATCACACTCTGTCCATATTCCATTTTCGAGAAAGTCTGCTCCAACTCGAATCCTGCGGTCTCGCCGACCTAGGTCTTGTCATGATCAATGAGCAAGGTGTATGCCAAGCCCATCTCCCAGAGTCCAACTTCCAGTCTGTATTGCGCATCTTAGACGAGGGTGAACAAGCCGGCTTGAGCGAATTGAAACTTGGGAGCGACAAAATCAGTCACCTGATCGATCCAAGTCCCCTCTGCGTCTCTACAGGTGCTCCCATCGAGTACGCGGCCGAAATCTTTGGTAAGCTGGGACTGAGCCACTTGATCGTAGTGGACGAAGAGACGGCCAAGGTAGTAGGTGTTGTTGGGAAGAAGCGCCTGTTGAAGTTTCTGGACTCATTGAAGTGAGGAATTTGGTGGCGGTTGATTATATCTTTTCGTAGTATTCGCCTTGATGCCCAGACCAGTACGGAACAAACATCTATTACTGCGTAACCACAATTCATTGCTAGTGGTGTTTTCATTAGTTTTCTAATACAGACTATCTCGGATCACGAGTCGGATTGGGAAGAATAAGTTTGACTTCGGAGAGACCTTGTGTTCTGAGGTTCTCTAGTGAATGTAAAGCATCTGCTCTGATCAACGCATCATGATCAGATCAAAGGTGGTAACTACGGAGGGCGCAAATCAGGGAGTCTGAGAAACAATTACCTCTTTCATCACGACTACCTGTAAGGCTATGGGAACGACTGATTGCAAAGTGTCATCCGGTTGAAGTTGAATTGAACTATCTCGTATGACTGTGACCACAAGCGACGCTATTTGTGCAGCTACCAATCTCGGACCGGCCATACGTTTGTCTGACAGTTCAGGTAGGCAGCACCGGCTGAATTATCATTTTCTTTCCTCGTCATGCATACACGAGGATGAAACCTCTTGGCTTGATGCCGCTTCCATCCTGTTTCAGCAGCAGAGGTCCTCCTTCTATGGGAACCAAACCAGTTGGCTGTTGTGCCATTGGGCGCTGGAAGGACAGGACGTTGAATCGAAAGCCCAAGGAGATGCTGTTGGCCAGTATTCGTGACTACAAAACTTGTTGATGCTAAGCTCACGATGTAAGGAGCTGACCTAAGGTTAAGGCTACCCATGGAATTCTCCGTGCGGCAGCTGAACACAATATCAGAAGCACTTGTGTCTTTTTGTTTTAAGAGCAATCTTCTTTGATGCACGAAGCATATGCCATCAGCCCAAGCTCGGAAAAAAAAAACATCATTCGCAGCACTCGCCGTCTTTTGGCGTTTTGAAAGTTCTGGCACAGAAATGCAGGATCGATGTAGAGTCTATTCACTGGAAGAGATCTAGCTAACGGAATGGGCGTAGAAGACTCTTTCCAAGGAGTCGTGCACAGAACGCACATTCTACCGGATTCCACGAGGTTCCACGAGCGGGATCCACACTTGGGCTATGTACCAAGTACCTCCACCTATAGGCTCACTGCAACAAAAGTTGTATGATCGAGAGGGACGATAGACTGCAACTCCCAGGGTAAGAAGACATGCAACCGCCCCCCACTTTTTCTTGGCCGCCCCCACTTCTTTTTGGAATTTCTGGCAAGGTAATTGGTAGATCGTAAAATGCACCTATCGCCACCTGCTTCCACGTCCCATATCAAGACGCGGCATTTAATCCCATCAACACGCATTTTAGGGGTTAGTTAGGAGTTAGGGTTAGTGGTTAGTGGTTAGGGGATTAGGTGCTAAGGTTAGGATTAGGTGTTAGCTAATGGAATTTGCATTGGGACGTGTGTAAAAGAGGTAATCGGTAAATGTACCATCTAGATGGCTGACAGATGGACCTCTAGTTCGACTGGAAAATATGGGGCGACCAAGAAAAAGTGGGGGCGGTTGCATGTCTTCTTACCCTGGGAGTTGCACTTTATCTAACCCCTCTGTATGATCGGCCTTCCTGAGCGTCAAGTTGCATTTCTGAAGCGTCAGTTTGGTATTGGTCTGCTCTCTACGCGCTCGCTGCAGTTCAACGAGATCGGATCGGTCGGGATCTCGGCATTTCTGAAGCTTTTCCGAAGCGGTTTCAATACATTTTACGATTTCAGCCTGCAATTGATCAGAGGTGATGACCAACACTGCGACACAGCTGTGTCCCATAGAACGGTCTTAAGACTCGCTTCAGGTAACTGATAGGGGTTACAGCCAATCGTGTTGCAGTATGATGAGGGGTACATAGGTCCTACTGAATAATTGGCGCAGCGCTACCGTATTCACTCAGTAAGTAAATACGGTAGGTGTGTCACTCGAAGTCACGATCGTCGAGCAGGGGGGAGTATGGAGCGCGTGACTTGAAGCGAGTCTTAAGACTGTCTATGGGATTACAGCGTGAATTGAAAGCGGGGTGATTGTTGACTGTTGGTGCTTGCCCAGCTTTGTCTATGTATAATTCACGGCGTTTGTAACTTGTTTGACCTTTCAAGTTTGCCAATATTATAGTTCCATCTTGAAAAGAGTTTCGTGGCCCTGACTGCGAAAGTCGTCTCTTAGAGCTTTTGCTCAAGAGCCTCAAGCCCTATTCCAAACACTGCTCCAAACACTGCTCGTCGAGTTGAGACAAATCATCTCAATAGCAATCATGGGACAGTACTGGCAAATTGGTGCTCTCGGAAGGAAAAGAAGGATGCCTAAGTACGGCGCAAAACTTGGAGAGTTTCTCTTTGATCCTGAGCTGGCCCGAAACCTCGAAAGAGCCCTGGCGGTTCCTGTCGTACCTCCTTATCGTGACTCGAGAACCGAGAACGTGAGGTCTCATCATAGTGCAGCAGGTGATTTGTTTCAAGTTTCCGCTATAAACTTTTTTTGTTCCAAGTCACTGACCTACACGTTTTATGTAGTTGGAACTATGGACAAAGAGCCCGGCAGCTTCTCTCGGTTCCCCACTGAAATCCATCGGCTTATCTTCGAACAATGTTACGATCACGATCTGAAAAGTGTGATTTTTTTAGGTATCACGAATCGATACTTTTGGAGCATCGCTAGAGAATATGTCGTACGGGATTTCATGAAATCTCTTGGCGTTTGGGCCGGCCAGCAGCTCATCACGGTGGGAGATTACCTTAACATTGACGACTATCCCCCAGACCTTTTTGCTACGGAGGAAGACAAGGAAAGCCTTCTCGGGAGAAGACCAGAAAATGAGGTTAATCAACTTCCAGTAGGACAACGAAGAGTTGATCTCTATGCGATCGTGTGCAGTTTTAAACGCGAATTACCTGGAGCCATGACCAGATTCTGTGATCGGGACTCTACCATTTTGAGTGCTCTTCTTCGGGATCCATGCTATCGGACTGTGAGCAACGAAATTCACATGCAACGCGATAGCTTTTATCCCCAAGATGAGGTTTGGATCCTCCGTAATCTGACAACACGTCAGTATGTGCGACGAGAGCCCCTCGAGCTGCAGCCAGGATTGGCGCATGGTCCCTTTGTTCGAGGCATTGGATTCGGATCCGTCGTTTTGTCTCGTATTTCATGGAGTTCCGATGCGTCCGTGACAATGCGAGACCCAACAGGACGAATCCACAGAGCCCCTTGGGCAGGACATCGATTCGACATTACCACTATGACTCGACATGAAAAGCTGACAGCGGGTCAGAACTGGACCGACGTGACCGAGGAGCTTGTGGAGGAAGTCACTGCCATATGGTCAGCGGATCTGGGGCCTAAGTGGAAGAAGATCGTTCTTCGGCAATAGGATAGGGATCGCGCGTCCTTGCTTGATGGAAATAGTCAGAAATAGTCGCATGAGGGAGTACGTTTGGCTTTTTGTACAGAGTAAACGAGAAAAATATGGCCACCGAGAGCTATGTAGTGATGTCTCTGTTCTGCGCCAATCTATCTGCTCAACGTCTTCAGACTTGTCACCAGTGATCACTGGTCACCATTCCCTTTTGTTGTCTTGTCAACGAATGCCCTTGTTGTGCAAGCTGTCCCAACACTCCTCACTACGTCTTTCAAGAAATCGCCGCCCGCCCGAACCAACCTTCTATTCCCATGCACTACATTCTTTTCATCGCCATGTCGGGTCTAGCAACGGCGCGACCTGCCGCCGGGCTGTCATAGAAGTCGAACAGGCTGCGACGAATGAAGCACAGCAGCGCAACGAATCTGCCAAGCGCGCGTTTGCGAACACGCAGATCAAAACAGCGGATGGCAAGTGCGTTTTCGTCTACAAACTATCCGATGTTTTCAGGGCCAACCTGACGCTCGTTCAGATCGCAGCACCAGCTGGAGTTGATTTCCTTGCCATGCACGCAGGAGGATGAAGCTTCTTGGCTTGATGCGACTTGTTGTGAGGGTGGTCCGCCTTCATTCTGTTTCAGCAGCAGAAAACTTTCTTCAGTGGGGACCAAATCAGTTGTGCCATTGAGCGCTACATAGGAGGACGTCAAACCGAAAGCCCGAGGAAGTGCTATTGACCAGCATTCGTAACTAGAGAAGTTGGTGCTAAGCTCACGGTGTAAGGAGCTGACCTTGAGCATCTCGAGCCTTCAAACCGCCTTTAAGAAAAGCGCCCCTCAGGCAGAAAAACATCGAGCGAGCGGTTTTTCATCCCTTCTGTGATCGAATGAACCAAAGGTTACCAGTGAGATTCTCGGTGCGGCAGCTGAACAGAATATCAGAAGCACTCGTGCCTTTTGTTTTAAGATTGCTCTTCTTTGATGCACAAAGCATGCCATCAGCCCAAGCTCGGACCAAAAACGTCATCCGCAGCACCTGCCGTCTTTTGACGTTTTGAACGTGTATGGTCGAGCTTTCCGAGCGCCAAGTCATGGCTCGTGGATTTCTGAAGCATCGGTTTGGTATTGGCCTGTTCTCTACGCGCTCGCTGCAGTTCCACGAGATCGGCTCGATCGGGATCTCGGCATTTCTGAAGCTTTTTCCGAAGTGGTTTCATGGATTTGACGATTTCAGGCTGATTGTCCGGTCAGTAGGTCACAAAAGAAAGGGAAATTGGAACAAAGAAGTGGGAAAAAAGACTGAAAGAAGAAGCCACATCGCAAATGCAACAAATCGCAGCACCAAAAGCGAGAGGCGCAAAAAAAAAAAGAAGACAAAAGCAAGAATCGGACTTACCGTGCCCCAGTATTCAGACATCCTTTCGGGTGGCTCGTCCTCCAGCATAGCTCGACAGCTCTCAATGGTCGCCATGATCCTCTCACGAGCCTTTGCGTGAGCACCATTACTTTGATCATCGCCGTGTCCAGCTTCTTTCTCCGCGTCATTAGTCGCGTTATTCTCTTCTCCATTCTTCGCCGACTTGTCAGAAAGCAAAATATCCACCAAGCCCGCATCCACCATCAACAGCGAAGCCATCATGATCTGACTGGGCGCATAATGGAAGTACACATCCGTCACCAACGCGCTGAACTTCAGAATCTCTCGCGCCCGCGCATGGGCGTTATTGATCCTCGTCTCCTCATTCGGACACCGTTTCCGGAGCTCCAGAATCGCCCCTTCCAGCGGCCGAAACGGATGCCGCACATCAAACGCAAATCGAATCCCCTGACAAAGCAAATACTCCCCCGCGAGAATTTGATCGCTCGTGGTATTGGGAAATTTTTCAGCGAGTTTCGCTAGCCGTATATAGAATCCCTCGGCCTTGCAGCCAAAGAATAAGGAAGTTTTCAAAATCTCTGTGGGCGGGTACGTCATGACGGAGTTGGTGACGTAGAATCGGCGAAGAAAAATGGCGGCCGTGGATCGGATCTCGGTGGGTAGCTCGCAGAACTGCGCTGCGCGAATAAGTTCCACTGTGAAGAATTTCACAAGCCTTGTTTCTTCCTCTGAGGTGAGGAATTCGGGTACGGAGTTTAATCGAGGTGAGATGAGTTGCTTTGCTAGTGCATTCGTCTTATGCCGAAGCTCCTGCAAGTTTGATGGCGAAAAGGACCAGAGGCGAAACTGGCTCGATTGTTTATATCGCTCATCTTCGGTAGCCATGACTTGATGCACACAATGTCTGGAAGTTGTAGTGCTGAGCTGCGAACTTATGTGAGTGGGTGTTTGAATCTGTGAATGGCGTTACAGATCGATTGAGATGAATCGTGATGATCCGTGGTGTCTGGATTGTGGAAGCTAATTGGAATTTGGCAATCGCCCCGCATGTCTCACGTGACTAGGCGTCAGTCTCGCGGCTAAGCTACGATGCAGACTACCTAAAGATGGACTGGCCTAAGGGAGAAACGGTCATGGAGATTTTTAGAATTGGGCAAAAAGACAGGCTAGTATTACTACTTCTAAAACAAGAAAGAAAACGATGGCATTCAGTGCCTCATCTTCGTGCTCAAGAAATCAACAAACGCCCTACATATGAACAACGGACAGGCCGAAGTCTCCATATGATCCAGATCGCATATGAAAGACACACAATGCGCACTTTTATGGAAGAATATATTGCGACCCGCGCAATTTCGTTCACTGCGTCGCCAAGTAAGCCCGACGCGCTGGTACAGGCGGCGGCGGGGGCTTCTTGGCTCTGTTGACTGGTGGCGGAGGAGGGGGCGCCTTCTTCAACTCATGACCGCTGGGCACTCGCGACGAGCTGTCGTAGCTGGTGGCGGAACTCGCGCTACGATTACCCCATCCAGCACTCCCATCACCGCTGCCAGTTGACTCATCATCTCCGTATACGTCATCCGCGCCATTGGCATAAGCGCGACCGTCGGTCGTGGTTCTGGCAAGGGACGGAACTCTGCTTCCTGTCGACGCAAGTGGAGTCCTGGCGCCATACGTCGAGGCCCGAGATAGTGGTTGCCGAGGAGACTGAGACGGTGCGGGAAGAGGAGGGGGGGGTGCAGCAGAAGAGCTTGCCAAGCGACGAAGTGGAAGCGTTGTTTCGGAATTTGGGCTTACTCTTCGCTCAGAAGGTGCTTGTCTAGAGTCCTGCCGTGATCTTGAGGTATTAGAGCGCAATCTGGACATGCGAAGCTCATCCACTGCTGGCGATTCAGAACGGCCACCCTCGGCCAAAGTTTGGCGAACTCGGCGAAGCTCTTCTGCGGCTTTCTCGTGGTAGTTAAGCTGAGCTTCCAGAAAGTCGTTGAGTGCCGCGATCGAATCCGACTCAGAGTCTTGAATGTCTTGCATGCGTCGCATGACGTCCTCACTAGAATCATCAAACTTGGTTTTGCTGACACGCATCTCTTCTTCTACTCGAAAATCGTCTCGCTTGGCCTTCTGCATTTTGGCAACACTGGCATCATAGGCAAGACGGCGACTCTCGAGCTTCTTACGAGCATTCTATTGATGTAATCCATAATTAGAAAAGAACAATGACCAGTAATAAATAGGCGTTTCGGTCTCATACCTGATAGTCCTTCATCAAAGTGACATTGCGGTTAACATGGTGGAGCCAATTGGAATTGACCTCGTCTGCGTAGTTGCTGTGAATGTTTGCAATCCGTTCGTTGGCGCGACCAATTGATGCGAGATAGTGACCAAACTCGGATTCCGGTTCGAAGTCGTTGCCATGAGAGGCCATGGTGCGGCCCAAGAGGGCGCTTGGGGTACTTCGACCCTTGTCTTCAAAGGTGTCGCATCGGCGGGATATCCATTTCGAATACGCATTTGTCGCTTTCTGTAGGTTTTCCATGCCTAATTCAGTTGCCTGTTAGCGGAAGTTCTGCTTCTACAAGAGTGTGAAGGACATGGTGTCATGAACAAGCATACCTTCTTGGCGAGTACCCATTTCGGCCTCTAGTCTTTGGAACTCCTCTGAATGTGAGGTTTTAGACTCCGAGCCCATCTTTTCCCCTGCCCACTGAACGGCTCGGTCTATCTTCTTGATGAACGCCATGCTTGTGTTGGTCCAACGAACGCTATTTGTCGAATGCGAAGCTCAAGTCTGGTGAAATCGGGCAAATGTCTAAATCAGGCCGGCAAGTGTTCAACAGCTCAACCACGTCAAGTGACCGAAGTGAGAGTGTCGGTGGGCAGTGTGAGGGTTTGACTGTTAAATGAATAGAGGCTTCCTGCCACAGTACGAATTAAGGTGGCAAAATGGAAGAACCCAAGGTATGGAGGATTGCGTTGGGATGTACAGAGTAGGTATTGTAGGTGCAGACAGATATGTAGACGGCTGGACGGACGGCTGGGCGGATGGACGGCGGCAAGGGGCCGGGATAAAGAGGATGAGACAAAAGTGAACAGGACTTGTTGAATGAAGGAGCCGACAAGGGATCTCGTACTGGCGGAAAGCTCGACGGTAGACAAAGGCCAAGTTGATACTACGGGGCCTAAGCGAAGAGACAAAACAGGGAGCATTGAATTGGCATGTCGAATCGTCGATACGAGTCCGTGGTTGGGATGGGCTGCGCAGGAAGAGGAATCCGGGAAGGTGGAGTTGCGCCACTTCCGGAAGCGCAACTGGTGTCTGCCTCTTGAGTCTTGACAGTGTGTTAGCTTGTATGTACAAACCTATTGCGGAGTACATACTGCGTACTCCGTACTGCGTTGAGAGAAGGAGAATCTGTTTCCGTCAAAAGGCCTGTGCCACACCGAAATGTTGGATAATTGTTTCAAACTTCAATCGATCTGGAGCAACTTTGCAGGACCAATCCCGAACGGACTACCATCTATCAGCAGACGGGTCGGTAGAGCTGCCTTCAGTGTTTGGCATTGAGAGCGACGGACCCCAGATCCTTGCTTGACCTGACTTCGTAGGACAGTACATACCTACCTAGGTAGGCCTAAGGCGCTTGAAGTGGCCAGTGGGTTGCGCCATTGTTTTGGTGCGACAGGTCCCTGACTCCAGTGGATGGCTGGTGGGCGCGACCGGTCGCAGCTGCCATTTTTAACCTCCCTTCCGTTGCCAATAAGCTTCGAAGACGTAGCCCCGCATTTCTCAGAAGCGCCCAGCCAACGCTTATTTGAACATTCAGGGACCAGAAATTAGGTGGCGGGCGGCACAGGTACGGGGGACCGGGGGTTACTCGTAGGCTTCTGCCAGCCATTTGCAATCTTGCTGATAACGCCAGACCGTTCTCGTCTTTGTGGTCTTTATTACTATGTGCTCCGTTCCCCTCTACCCGAACACGTTACACAGTACATACTCCGTACAATTACACGATTTCTTTGTACACATCTTTGTAGCGACTAGGCGCCGAGAAGTGGCACTGGCCCCAGGAGCATCTAGGTACTAGCCCCTGGAGGAGGAGTTAACACTCGATTTGCCGCGAGTCTACTGCGTACGGATTCCATGCATGCGCAACGCTCTAGGTACCTATGTACCTATCAGATGGGTACCTGAAAGCCGAACTGGAACTGTGCGGCGTTGTTCGGATGTCGTCACTTTCGTCAGGCGAGTACCTACGGAGTAGACCCATTGTGACACAGTGACACACGCATGCCGCATGATGCAATGTGTGGTCACTGGTTTCCCATCACGGGGCAGAACGTCGGAATTACCTTCGACCCACTGTACACGCACGGACTTCCGGACTTCCCCCCTGCACTTTGATCCCTCAGACCGTGTCAGACGGAGTCAGACCTCGTTGACTCAAACCCACGTGGTTTTACTCCGTACCTAGGTACCTATCTACATACGTCTCGTAGAGTGGCAGTAGAATACATGTACATATCGCGTCTTATCGCCCAGCATTGTACGAATACCTATGCACCTCTCCGATCAACAGGGTACTTCTTCGAGGAAACGGAGTACATATGTAGGTACATAGGTAGGTACCTATGTAAATATTTCGGTTGATTTGATCAGCGAATGGCTACAGTGGGGTCGAGGCATCAGGTACATAGGTACCTTAGGTATGTACATAGTACATTAGGTACCTACCTAGGTAAGGGACCGTAGGGGTTCAGGGAGGCGAAATCTCACCGTTGCATGAAGCAGCGAAATCATCATAGACCGTGGTGCAAAATTGACATACGAAAACTTGAGCGACCGCAGATCGCGGAGTAAAGGGGAATGGCCCGGGGAACAAATTCGCAACGTTGGCGAGCCGAGATGACCATTCCTCCACCTAGTATTATAGCTAAGGGTGCGCACAATTGCGCTGTTCATGTGAGATACCTAGTAGTCACCATCATCTCACAGGTGACAGCATACATACATATGTATAAAGTAGTACCTATCTATGTATGTACCTATGATAGGTATGTACCTAGGTATTTGATGGGGAAATATGCTACATGATGAATCGAAGTATGTACTCGGAGGCAACATCGCCCTCGCCTGATAACTGCCACATAATATTACAGGAATTTGCAAGCAACATAACTCGCTCAAGATGGAGGTTCACCGACATAGATCGTCAGCGTCTCCGGGCTTGCTGTAGATAAGGAACCAGAAGCATTCTCCCCATTTGGATTGACATCATCATATGAGAAGGCGTAGCCCTTGCCATCGACCTCATGTTGATGAACCAAGTAACTATACTTGTTCGTCGGATTGGTGCTGTAGTAGGAGGTCGCTGGCAGCTTAGGCTGAACATCACCGCCCGCCAAAAGCAGCGTGGATCGGTTGAAAGCGGCACATAGCCTCGCGATCACAGCAAGATGAACGTTGTTGTCGGTAGTTTGCTTTGCAAAAGTCCCACTATCGCAGCCCCAGATATCCTTGGCTGAGGGCTTCCCATACGACCTATTATCACCATCGCACATCATCTGGTCTCCACGAACACGGCATTTGACCTTGCCTGCCGAGCCTTGCGTATCGATCGTGAGGTCTTTCTTGGAGAACTGCTGCCAAACCCGATCCACATACCCCTGCCAGTAGTCTTGAAAGTGTCCCGGATTCATGACCGTATAGATATTCGGTGACAGCACGCGAATTGGTTTGCCGGCGCGGTTCACAACGCAAAGAGGCTTCCACTTTCCATCTGGCAATTGGCGGCCCAAATCGTTACAGATGCTCTGTACGGCACTGCCCCTCAGACCTCTCGTCAACTGAGCGCGAGCGGAGTTCTTGGCTTTCAGCGACATGCTCAGGATCATGCCGACAAAGTCGACGTAGCTTATATTTGCATAGATAACACCCTGAGTTGTATATGTGAACTCGACGAATCCCCAATTGGTCTCGGCACTGGGATCTGCCGCGTTCGCAACAGAAGGCTGGACCAGCCCATCCCCCTGCGAAGTCTTCACCATGGAGAATCGGAGCGGCCCTTCCGAGAAGTAGACTCGGCCAGACTGAACAGGGATCGGCAATCTCGTTCTGATCTTCCCGCCTCGGGATGGAAGATCAATCGCGATTCTCTCGTTGTTGATTTCAATGGGTATAGGCGATGCTCCGGCGGTGGGGGGGTAGTACAAGGTCCCGTCTGATCTGATGAACACAATTCTTCCTTGAAAGTCGAGCCCCTGGATATAGGCTTTGAGTGGGCCACCGCTGAAGTTGTTGATGAACTCGAGTGTCATCGGCTCGGCGGAACCAACAAACTTGTCGACAGGCATGGGTTCATCCTGGTGAGACGTGGTGTTGAGAGTATTTCGCTCGGCAACGATAATGTCTTCGTCATGACCAGCATGAACCACCGTGAAGCCAACTGCGTTGTCTCGCAATACGTGCGGTAAAGACGTAGCAGATGCGACTCCTAGAAGGAGGACCGCGAGCGCAACAGGGCCGCGCATAGTGGGAGAAGCTGTACTGAGCTTTCTAAGCTGCGCAAAGTGTTATGAAGAACTTTGGGAAGAAAGTCGCGGCAGGACCGGGCGGAGGGGAGAGTGTTTCGCCACACGAGTTGAATATCATAGAGACAAAAAGTCTCAAAAACACCAAGAAGGTTGGGCGGCAAAGTCTTATACTTGTCTTAGTCGCTTGACTTGACTTGACTTGCCGGCACATGCCCGGGCTCGTACTAGTTGGAGGGAGACGACGAACCGCATTTCAGGAGCTTGAGACAATTCCGAGCCAACGATCGGATTCAAGGATTCGACATATGTACATGGCCTTGTGAGCTGTCCTCTACCTCTGCGATCCATTGAACACGCTACCGTTGCCATGGCTTGCTCACGCTTGGACGGCCTCTCATACAATTTTCTTATGGAGGAGTGGACTAGCCCCTTTTTTCTTCTCGTTCATCGCAGGCGGAGTAAGGCAGCAGCTGAACTTGACCTGTCAGAGCACCATAGTTCTTGGATGATAACGTAAAAGGTAGAGAGACTTAGACTGCTCTGATGAAAGGACTTGATCACCCGTGACAAGCTTCGACGAGACGGAAGGTGGTCGTACGAAATGAGCAACCCATCAAAGCCTCAACTCCAATCGAAGCTCGGCGTTCCAGACGCCAAGTTCAGCACTGATCAAGAAGCTGTACTGAGCTTTTTAAGTTGCGCAAAGTGTAATGAGGAGCTTTGGGAAGAAATTCGCGGCAGGACCGGGAAGAGTGTTTCGCCACACGAGTTGAATGTCATCGAGACAATCTCAGCAACACCAATAAGGTTAGGCGGTAAAGTTTTATACTTGTCTTACTCACTTGATTTGACTTGACTTGTCGGCACATGCCCGGTCTCGCACCATGTACATGTGTAGTTGGAGGGAGACGACGAAGCGCATTCCAGGGGCTTGCCGCTTGAGACACTTCCGAGCCAGCGATCAAATTCAAAGATTCGACACATGTATGATATGTACATGTACATGGCCTTGTGAGCTGCCCCCTACCTCTGCGATCCATTGAGCACACTACTGTTGTACTGGCTTGCTCACGCTTGCACGGCCTCTCGTATAATTATCTTGTACAGGACTGCACCAGCCCCTTTTTGCTCGTTCATCGCAGACGGAGTACATAATAAGGCAGCAGCTGAATTCGACCTGTCAGAGCACCATCGTTTCAAAATAATGAGGTAAAGGTAGAGAGACTTGGACTGCCCTGAACCATTCAAAGCCTAAACTCCAATCGAAGCCTCGGCGTTCCAGGCGCCACGTTCAGCACTGGTCAAATGGTAAATCACTTTATAGGATCGGGCCGATGTTAAACCAGACTCAGGCACATGCCAGTCAGTACACAAGGGGCAGAAAGCCACAACATGGCGGCGCCACACGAAATTTCCTGTTGTGATGGCTTACCTAGGTATGTAGTTGGGTGCCACTCCACCTCCCCGACTTCAGTCACGCGTCGCGATGATACTCTCACCACCGTTATTTTGTCAAGAAGCACTCTCATCTGCCAGCCACCCTGCTTCCTCTCGCTTTTGTCCTCGCCACCACAATGACCGCCTTGACCACCCTCGTCCGATCAAACCACTCGAATAGCCTCCCCGCCAGCTTGAACCCTCCGATCCCGATACCGTAATGGCTCAGCGCGACCTCTTGTCTTCGCAAAAACGCCGAAACCCCCGAAAACACATGGTTCGAAATTTCCAGCATCTCAATGCCATCTGCGTCGTACCCGCACTCCACAAGCTGCTTTCTGTACTCCGCTTCGGTCACAAAAGTATGCAAAGGACAGTCCATGACCAGCCCTAGGATTCTGACAAGAAACGTGTTCCAATTCGAGGCCTCCTCGTTGAGCACCAAGTCAAACGCCATGAGATTCGCATCGAGCATCCCCGCCGCCAATCGAAACGCCGGTCTGCGAGACGGCGAGAAATGGTACAAGCAGTCCAGAGCCAACATCCATCGCTGCTGTGAGAAGACCTGGTCTCTAAGTTCATCAACAGAAGCACGAATGCCGTCATTCCACGTTTCTGGTTTTGCGCCATTCGCGCAGAATAGCTTGCATGAGTCCAGCATTGATTTCCCACTGGCGTTTCCCTCACCCGGCTTCAGCCTCCGATCAAGTGCTCTTTGCGCCGCTTCAACCTGCAGGGCATCCAAACTGAGTCCGACGTACTTGAAGCGCGGACGGTCTTGCGCCTGAATCATTTCCATCAGCGCAGTGGTCTGGTCGCCGCAGCCGAAACCCAAGTCCAGGATGGCGACTGGGAGGGAACTGCCATTGTCGAGTGATGCCGTCTCGGGGTCCTCTGGTCTGACTAACAGCCCTGCTGCGTCTACAATCCTCTCGAGAAGTGCGCGCGCGGCTTCGTTGAAATGGACAATGGGCTTTCCATCATGCGTTTTCCTTGTGATCAGAATGTACGAAATTAGGTGTCCATGGCGGGTGAAGGGTAAAGATATTTCCTATTATCCAGAGTGCGGTTTTGGATGCTCACCAGTATCCGAGGTTCATCCACATGGATGGGAATGGAGTTCTGACATTAAGCTTCCAGTGTCCGAGGGTGTACAGATTGTAGGAGCGGAGGAAGACGAATGCGCCTATGGAGAGGAGGGCAAGGATGGAGCCACCGCCGGCGATGATACCAAGGACAAAGTCCCTGGCTGAGAAATCTTGCGGCATTGTGATAGAGTCATGCCCCCGTGAAGGTGTTGCAGTAATGTGTGTTTTAGCAACTGTAGGGCTGTTTGACGAGAGGGTCGAGACGCGGGAGACGCGGGAGACGCGAGAAGGCGCTTATTAATAAACGCGTGGCACAGCCCCGCCCACTGACCAGTGCCTGCGTTTAACTCACGTGGGGTCTCAGCCAACGGGCGAGTCGCGAGTCGAGAAAGCTAGCGGCACACTGCCAAGGCGACGGGATAGGATTGGGTATTGGGGACAAATCAGAAGTCCGAATTGGATTCTTCAACTCCTATTCTCAGATCTCAATATTCATGCGATTGCGCAGTCCGCTGATATGCTAATCCTACGAGGCTTATTTGATTGATGAAGCTGTGTCCTCGGGATTTTCGGGAAGTGGAAACCACTGGGCCCGGTAGACTGGGCAGACGTAGATAACATGGCCCATCAAACGCAAGCCGCCGTGTTGGGAGTCGGGACTCGAGAGACAGCATGAGTTGTGGTTTCCCAACATACCCAAACGGATATGTAAAACTTGCGCGTCTCTGATCATCTTGGCCTCGGTGAATCTTCCAAAGCCCGTCGGCACGCCCATTGTGCCGCCCATGGCTGCGTCTGAATGACGAATCTCGTCTAGTGGCACAAGATTTGAGTGGACCGAATCGATCCTTTCACCGTCTAGTTTGTTCGGCGCCACCGGTTTTTCGGGGTCGTTTATGTATTTGACTTTTTGATAGACCTCGGGGGAAAAAAGGGCACAACATTCAACGACAGGACTTTCATCATGGAGGATGAGAAGAGCGGCTCGAACGAGATGGATTCCTGCGAGCAAAAGCATGAACAGCAGCATGAGGAGGCGAGCGAGAAAAGTGGCACGCGCGTCGCAGTCATTGGAACTGGTCTCGCTGGACTGAGTACCGCGTATCTCCTCGACCAGGACACGCAAAAGCGGTTCCATGTCACTGTTTTCGAAAAGGTATGTTGCGCGCACCGACTGGTGTCCGGGATCTGCCCTTTTTTTCTTACCGACCTCTTCGAAATATTCAGGACCGCGCAAGTGACTGACTGAATGCCTCCCTTCACAGGCAAACGCGTTTTCTCTCGATGCCGCCTCAATTACGATGTTATATGGGAAGACGGGGGTAAAGGAGCGGGTTGATATGCCGCCGCGCAGCTTCTGCACGGGCTATTATAGCAATCTCTGTCGCATGTACGACTATCTCGGTATACAGCTACAACAAATTAGCCTCATCTGGATCTTTGCCGCGGTGACGTCCGACACGAGCGCATCTGACGGCTCGGACATTATGGCCGGCAGCTACTTCATCGATGGGAAAGGATTGCACGGACTACTCCTTCTCTGGAGGCACCTTTGGTCCAAAGGGGTACGCCAGATCTTTGAGACACTGTACCTAGTGTTTTGCCACGTCTGGTTCTACGCATGTTGCCTCCTCGTCACGCCTCGTGCTGTCGTTGCAAAGGTACCGGATGGTGCAGAATCGGCGCCTGCAGGTGCAGACGTGTGCGAAACCTTCGGGGCCTACCTCCGACGAATACGGCTTCCACGGTGGTACGTAAACAGATATCTCCTACCTGTGGTAGGCAACGTCTGTAGCTGCCCCCACGCCGAAGCGCTAGACTCTCCCGCGTCCGACATGACAGGATTTGTACGGGGATCTTTCCGTCAAAAGTTCTATGTCAACAAGGATGGCATCAACCGAGTCCAGGCGAAACTCAGCGAGGGTTTCAAAGACGTGCGATTGCAGGCCCGCGTTTTGACCGTGCAACCTGTTGACAGGAAAGTCGTGATTCGTTGGCAAGAATGTGCAGAGGGCGATGATGGTAAAGGCCCAATTCACGAGGAGGTATTCGACCGTGTGGTGCTCGCCATGGCGCCCAACGTAGCAGCCAGTATCTTTGATCCCGCCAAGCCAGTGCTGGGCAGCATCCCGACATCCTCCATCGTCAGCTCGTTATTAGCTCCGCCGTCTGAGGAGATATCCATTGTCCAGGAAGAGAACCACATTCCGGAAGGGCAGTGTACATACCGTGGCGGAGACACCCAAACCATGATCTTCAGAACCAATTTCTCTGCCGAGATTGTCGAGTCCGAGGCGCTGCATTATCTCCCGAGCGGGGTGATCATCAAGACCAGTCCTTCGGACGCAGGCGAAAAGTCCATGAAGACGTTGTATTCGGCCAGGTTTCCGAGGACATTGCGTACGGTGGACAGCAGGCGCATCACGGATATGATCACGCGAGAGTCCAGCCACCAAACGAAGAGTGCTCCTGGCGGGAGCAGCAGTGGCGATAGCGGCAGTGACAGCGAGACGTGGTACAGCGGCCGTGACAACGTTTGGGTCGTAGGTTCCTGGTGCTGGGATGGTCTCGTCCTGCTTGAGGGCTGTGTTGTGTCGGCCACGAGGGTGGCAAAGGAATTTGGTGTTGAGGTCCCCTGGTAGTTCGGTAGGCACGAAAACGCCAAAATGCCCACGAAAGACAAGCAAAGGGTTGATACCACTGCGCAGTGGTTCAAGTGGTTCTCGTGTTTTTCTTTTGCTCTATTTATCTTCTCTTCCTCCCCCAGTAATGATGTGAGGTGAGGAATGTAAGCGCTCGCCGGACACAGCGAAGGGGAGGTATGTCAGCATGCATTGTCTCAGAAGCGAAGGCGGGAAGGTGGCGTCATGACGTTGGAGCTTATCTAGCCGGATCAAAAAAATTGCCTGTGTTAGGTACTCCGTACAATATACATACCTGCGCGATAATTGATCCATTCACAGATTCCATGTAATCGTCAATGGTCCTGTACTCCGTACGCAACGGGTACTCTTTACCCCGTACTGTGTAGATGCTGGATCCCTGGACAACGGCCGGCATTGGTAGGTATGGTGCGTGGCTTCAGCCGCTGTCTTCCGACGAGCCCGAGTCTCGAGAACCCCAGTTCGTCAAACACTCCTTCCAAGACATCATCACATGATGCACACCCGGCGCAACAACCGCATCTGCCGGCCGCACGAGCCGATCTTCCCATTGTGGCCCTTGCTGTAATCTGCACCTCTTGCAGTAGTACAATTCCGCACGCGCCATTATCAGACGCCGGTCCTGCAAGGATAGGTTGACCCATGATGCTCTGAAGAGAATCCAACAGATAGGTATCATGAACGGTAAGTGACCATGCGCTCGCTTGGGGACTCGGGAGTTGGGGACACGGGGACCAAGGCCCGCGAGACAAAAGAAGGCATTCACGTCCATTGGGGATGAGACAAGTCTCCCTCCCTCTGCCTCTACCGATAAGAAAAAAGGCCCTCTTGGAAGTGATATAATAAAGCGTTGGAAAATGAAGTTGACTCAATTTCTGTCAGCAATACAGGTTCCGCTAAGTGTGTTGGTCAGCACAGCGTCGTCTAGAACCCGTACGTTTCACGAAATGGCGCCCTTCTCTCCCTTCACTGGAAGTTCAAATGACGGCATACTCTCATTGAACCACTTGTCTCTCCTATCTACCTCTTCTTCTGGACGATTTATCTAACAGCGTACTAGTTCAGCCATGGACCTACTCCCCCTTGCCATTGGGAGCCATCACGCCACGGGGTTGGCTCCAGGGCGAGATGATGGAGATGGCCGACGGCCTCTTCGGGCGCGAGTACGAAGTGTACCCTTACGTGAAAGATTCGAGTTGGCTACAGCCCCGTGGAGGACAAGGCGGCGTCGAGTATAGCAATCTCAATGAAGCACTGCCCTACTGGTTCAACTCGATGGTACCGCTGGCCTTTACAATCAAGAACGACGCCCTCCAGGGGCAAGTGACTGCCGTAGCGAGACGAGTTCTCGATCTACAAACCCCCGATGGCTGGATTGGACCGGAATCACAGGAGCAGAGAAACTTTTGGGCCCGATTTCCCTTTTTTTTGGGCTTGACGCAGCTTGCCGAGGTCGACCGCCGGTGGGAGGAGGACGTGGTGAAGGGCCTTCGCAAATTTATGTTTCTGGCCAACGCGATGCTCAGGGACAATGGCCGGGGCTTTGTCGTTTGTCCTGACGGGGTTGACTGTTCGTGGGGACAGGCCCGGGTCCCTGACATGATCATCACGATTCAATGGCTGCTGGACCGGCCGCACTTGGTAGCGCACGACGCGGAATTTCTGAGCGTTCTCTGGGAGAATATGGATATGTTTCATGCACTGAACCCGATCAAGTGGCATGGCTGGTATACCAACGAGACGTATCCCAAGGTCGTGGACCCGCAGAATGATAACCTGTTTACTTATATACACGGCGTGAATGTAGGACAAGGTAAGCGAACAATAAAGATAAGAGAACCGAAGAATCCTGATGCGGTGCAGAGTTCTCAATTGATTCAGTTCATTCCCACTAGTGGCACACGCGCTGAACTGTAGTACCTATCAGGCTTGAAGTCACCCGCCGTCATCTATCGTATCAACGGCACCCAGTCTCTCGTGCAAAAGAGCTACGACGCCGTGGACCTCACATTCCGTTATCATGGCTCAGCATCAGGCACCATACTCGCGGATGAGAAGCAAACAGGCCTGGCACCCTACATGGGGAGTGAGCTCTGCACCGCCGTCGAAACCAGCTACTCGCTAGCCTATCTCTACCAAGTCCTCGGACGGAACGACCTGGCCGACAGGGCCGAGCGTGCCATCTTCAACGCCTTCCCCGTCATGTTCACAGGCAACAAGTGGGCACACAAATACCTGGACCAGCCGAATCAGCCCTGGGCACTTAACATGACGGGCGAGGACGGACACGTCCCATCCGTCTTCACCACGGCGCGCAGCGGCGTTGCAACGACGTTTGGGATGGAGCCTCAGTATCCTTGCTGTACGGTCAACCACGGCCAAGGATATCCCAAGTTCGTATCAAACAGTTGGGTCAGCGTAGGCGCAACGGGCGTGGCTCATGTGCTTCTTGGCCCCTCCGAGATGAGCACCGTCATCGACGGCAGCCGCGTCGAAATCAAGTGCGATACCATGTATCCATTCAGCATGCAATTCGTATATTCCATCAACGCCTCCAACACGGGGTTCGACTTTTATTTCCGTGTTCCGGACTGGGCCTCCGGGTACGTCTCCGAGGTGACCAGTTTCTCCTCAGACGACCACGCCACCCCCACGACGAAGCAGACGCGCACGGAAAACCAGCACGGTTTGATCAAGTTCCACCTCCGACAAGCCAAGCATCGGATCAATATCTCTCTAAGTACCGCGGTCCGGACAGAAGCCCGCTCCAATC
The DNA here is from genome assembly GCA_018360215.1 of Claviceps spartinae. Classification (NCBI taxonomy): domain Eukaryota; kingdom Fungi; phylum Ascomycota; class Sordariomycetes; order Hypocreales; family Clavicipitaceae; genus Claviceps; species Claviceps spartinae. The sequence continues at coordinate 1,853 of SRPX01000021.1, read as the reverse complement.
ACACCGTGTCAGTATTCTACGGCAATGTGCTTTATGCCCTTGACGTGGGCTACAACGCTACCTCCACGCTGCCGCATTCGTACAAGGAGCCGCGCGGGCCCGGCATGGCGGGATTACCCCCCGCCGCTAGGGATTACTTCGTTCGCAACACCAAGGCCTGGAATGTGGCCATCGATCCGCGCACGATACAATATCAAGAAGCCGATGTCGTGAACAAGCGTCCTTGGCAGGGCCCCATCTTCGAACCGGGCCTGGCGCCTACGTACATGACTGTCTTGGGCTGCGAGATGGAGTGGCCGCTGTTGATGGGCGTAACGCCGGACTGGGCGCCCGAGCGGCCGAGATGCGTTGGGGCGAAGAAGCAGTATCGGCTGGTTCCGTACGGGTCTGCCAGTGTGCACATGTCGGAGTTGCCTGTTTTTGAGGACGCGGTTTGACGAGATAGGATGTGTTTTATGGTTGGACCTAAATATAAGTTTTGGAAATCTGATCTTTCGTAAACGGTCAACGTAGGAGGAAATTTGAACTATGTATGTCGGTATGTCTGTGGCTTGATTGCCGCAAAGAACGGACTAACCAACTTTTGGGTGCTTTTCTTTGGACAATAGGTGAGTAGTAAGTGATGAGTGAAGACTATGATCTATCGCGCGGTGTATGGATCGGAAACTTGGCGAGACGGCTTGACGCGCGACGTGCGAAACGTAACGGTCTTCCGGGCACGGAGTATGCCCAGGACTCTCGAGTCTCGAGTCTCCAGCAGCCAAGCCAACACCGCTCTGCACTGATCTGTACATTACTACATAAGTTCTGCACAGAGAGCAAGTTCTTAGTTTTCCAAGCGCCAAGGCTGCAATAGGTAGCTCCTGTCGCTTGATGAGCAAGAAATGCTGCTAGTGCTCCGTACATACATGGGTTGTATGAGAGTCCTTCTTCCACGGAGTACATAATCCGCAAGTCTTATCTCCCGTTGTGAGCCGGGAGGTTCATACAAATTTGAGAGACTGAAGGGAAGCCCAAAGAGGAGAGAACCTTGTGTGCGAAGAATACTGATTGACGTCCTCAACCCAAGACATATTCGAAGCCCAATCTGGTGACAGCTGTGCAAGGGGGCGGTTGATAACTTGATACTAAATAAAGAAGGGGTCACATAGTAACATACGTACCGTATTAACTCAGTAAATTCGTCCGAGCCCGTGGGTCTGATGACCCTTGCTCGAACAGATTTTCAGCGATACCATTGGCTCCTACACATAGAGGGACGGGCTCAACCCGCTACCCGCATCTTTAAATTGGAATGTGTGTGGAGAAGCCAATGGCATCGCTAAAATCTTGTCAAGCAAGGGTTATCAGACCCACGCGCTTGGACGAATTTACTGAGTTAATACGGTATGTATTCGTACCTACACATGATCGGCGAACTGCGACGCCATTCTTCTGCGCAACGCATTCACTCCCGACTCCCGAGTCCCAACTCCCACTTTCCCCACCAGATCGGCTCCCGCGGGCTAGGTAGCTTAGTGAGGCGTCCCGGGATGAAACGGAGTGGCGCCAGGCGTGCCGTGCCGCCACTTTCTCGGCTATTGAACAGCCGAAGCACCCGACAGACGGACATTGAGCAAGCGGCGTAGAGTCCAATTGCCGGGAGGTCGTTTGATTAAAGGGTCGGGATAATTCCACTGCCGACTTTCGCTATTAGCCTATTTCCACTGCCCATTCTGGATATTTCCACTGCCCTGATAACGTAAAATAAAGTGACATAGTGTTTGAGTGTGGCCACCGCGGAAAACTAAGTCACTGGATTTCACCCCCTTTCGTGCATAACCCCTTTAATCCAACTCATTATCTTCCCTCGA